>KN549212.1:59098-78913 GCA_000797555.1 Oesophagostomum dentatum | reverse complement strand
AATAGCAGCCAATTGTTTTGGCAGACATTGGGTCAGCTTTCCCCGTACACGAACTGGGTTGTTATTAGACACAGGTCCTTGTAAATACATTCAACGATAGCTCTGCAAGTACTGTTATAAACATCCTCCCTCCTCAATACCTCTACTTAATCGGCATCCACCATCGGCAAAAGCGTTCCTTTTCCGCGCAAGACCGCAGCTGCATCGCGAGACCCTAAGCGGCGCGTGAGATGCGGCTGCTGCTCGTCGATTAGCCAATAGCAGCAGAGAATCGCTGGCAGTTAGCCAGAATGGGCGGTCCGTGCTGGCTAATTGCCAGCGGTTCTCTGCTGCTAATGGCTAACCGACGAGCAAGCAGCCGCTTGTCACGCGCCGCTTAGGGTCTCGCGATGCAGCTGCGGGCGGAAAAGGAACGCTTTTGCCGATCGAAATGACGAAGACTGTGCTTGTGCGTTGTGGTTTTCTGGTTTTTCTTCATGCCACAATAATGGCAAGAACGGTAGGCCGAAGTGATGAGGTAAACACAGTCATTAAAGCGAATTTAGCATGTCTTCTTTGAATTCAGCCAAAGTTATGCTAGCTCTCATATTGTATCATCTTTTTTATAGGTGTGCAGAACAATCGAGATAGCATTGCTTCGAAAGTCGCTGAGGATTTAGACCCGCAAAAATTTTCACAAGCCGTAGCAGTAAGCTCATCTGATAACGAAACTTTAGTGAGTGTAAGCATTTCTTCGGTTATTTGAAGTTTAAAAAAGTAAATTTACAATTGTTAGCAACGCATCAATCACCCTCTATCCGTGTGTCATCCTCCACCAGCTGAAGTCTACTGTCAGCCGAAATCTTCCCAAACAGAAATGCCTCATATTCTCATGAAAATTACAGAGAACTACCGGTCAGTATTTAATGCCCACTTTTCAACCCTAAAGAACTCGTTGATGTTTTGGCAAATTTCCACAAGAATTGTTTGAGGCGTGGTTTGAGCAGCTGATTCGGAAAATTATTTTCTTTCTGTGTAGTTTGGTGGATCAAAAGTGTCGTTAGCAGAAACTGAATCCTCATTATTTCTTCCCACACTAAACTAAAATGTTAGCTTTTAACTCTGCAAGCGGCTTTTTTTAAAAAATCTTCAGGCAGTTATGTTCGATTCGCAAAAGTACGGAGCTAGCAATGAGTGGATATTCTTTGCGGGCCATGATTGACAGTTCGACTAGTGGATCGGTAAGCCTTCTGCGATTTTTACAGTAAAACCCTTCAGCTTTTGAAGCTCGTGGATTTTCAAGTTCTTAAATTTGCTGAAATTTGGCCCATTCAAAAATGAAATAGTTTGGCACGGTTTTCTGAGAAAAGATGAAAGATGGGGAAGCTGGGATGAATTTCAAAATCTGACTGAGTTTTGCGAAATTTGTGTAGAATTTCTTTTGTTCCTACACAAATTCGAACTCATTCCTCTTACTTACAGCATTTTTTTTAGTAAGAATTTTAAGGAAGAAATTGTGATCATGATCTCATAGAAGCATTTCCAATCGTTGGTTTTGGTTATGACGGACTTCTAGGCCTTTTTTGTGCTGTCTTATTAGATTAAATTTTGGGAGAGCAATGCTGCTGTAATAACGAAGAACTTGACTAAGACCGAGTGGGAAAGCATGCGAAGAATGCAGAAGTCCAAGAACTTTCAAAACCATTTTGCTCAAAGCTTAACCTGGCATGATCCACAAGCGCTCTGCGAGATAGACTACATATGAATGGTTAGCACTTTTAAAATGTTTCAGGAACTTGTATACGGTAGTACGCTGAAAACCTGGAATATTTTACGGTCGCAAATACCTGCAATTGCGGACTTCGTGAACACAACATTTGATGAGTTCGCCCTGCTAAACCAGGAAGAAAAGGCAGCTCTCGTTCGCTACTTACAGTCAGTTCTTAATTTACAAATTTAAGTGGTCCGTATTCCATGGCTTCCTTATGATGTTGTTCACGGTTGATAGCATGTACCGAACCTACCGTCTCGTGCCTCCGGAGCTTTACGGTACAATGTAAGCTTTAGCTTGGTGCAGTGAATCAACAGGTAATTGTGATTATAACAGGAATATAATCACTGAGACGACATTCATTGACACCAACCATATAATGCAGTTTTTTGACGACTGCCCGGCTACCAAATTCAGTAAGGAGGAATTAGCAAGGTAAATCAAGTATCTCTGATAGTACGAGAAGTCTCTAATGTTAATTTTATTTATTTATTTATTTATTTATTTATATTTATTCACTTATTTATTTATTTATTTAGTTCTGCACCCAAAGCTGTGTTGAAAAACATAAAAAAATGCTGGAGCAGATTAAGGGAATCATGCCCAGAAAGCAACGTATATTTGGAAAAAAAACAAAATCGAACAACATAACGATAAAACCAAAAAATTGAATTCACTGGATAAGAAAATGAAGCCAAATAGGACGGTGATTTTTCCCAATTCTGTTTAACAATTAGTTTGAAAACCAGCGTTATAATGAGCTTATAGGCAGCACTCGAGATGAAACTGTCTTCCCTGTTTTAACGTGGTTGTTTAGCTCTCCAACTAAGCAATCTTGCCAGGAAGCTCAGCTTTCAGCAGAGGCACTCACCGACCTTTATGGACAAGGTGGTGTACCGGCTATCGGTGTTGACAACATTAGAAATGTAGAAATGACAGATGTCTGGTCGCCTAACTACGCATTATGTCGAACTTACCAGATTGGGTGGCCCTGCCGGAAGGCGAACTTCGGCTGGAGGTGCTCTAGTTATTTACTGAAAGCCTAACTGTGACAGAATAAAGGATCTGTGGTAGGTAGATTAAATAGAGGTGATTAAAATAATTACTTTAGAAACTGTTGAATTACCAGTGAAAACCCGACGTAGCAAGAAAGCTGAGCGGTGTAGTTCACTGTAACTCACGCTTCCGGGTTTTTATAGTCGGTCTCTTTCCGGCATGCTGTAGGTCCAGTGTCTATTCAAAAGTATTTGGAAAAAAAACCTATTGTTATTTTTTACGCTACATTTGACTTAATACAACGAACCGTGAATGTTTGGTGGGTAGATAATAGTTTGAAGAGCTCGTTCAGTTTTCTGCTTTACTTTTACTGAAGTCACTCAAGATAGAGTTACGGCCTTTAGGACACACCTAAAAGGCTCTTTGACATGATGTCGCTTCATGGCGGACCTGTAGACTACTTATCTAAAATATCCCTCTGCTTTGTTTCTAAATTGTTTTATTAACTTTACTCTGAAATAGAAGTTTCGTACTATCTCGTGTGTTTTGCAACAGGCATTTTTCTTTTTTTTGACCTCAGGTTTTTGTAAGTCAATAAAATTGGATGAATCTTCTCTCATGCAGGCTTATTTATATGATGAATCGACTGGCACCACCTGTTTTTCTGCTATTTCTTTCGTCAATCTCATAATTGCAAAATTAGGGATATGTATAGCTTTGCAGCAGAGTGTATAATACTTTGTGATGAAAGATTTAATCTATTCACCATATCTAGGTGGCCAATTCTGGCATATTTCCAACAAATTTATGGCATGGGAATTCCGTATTTTGGAAAATATGGCAGAGCTTTTCTGTAGTCCCTGTCAGATAGATTTCTGAAAAAAAGCAAGCCATGCACCGACGTGCTTTCTATAACAGAGAACGAGGATTTGCTAAAATTTGTTTTTCAGGATGATAAAGGATTGTTTTAACGACAAATACCGTGTAAACGCCCTTAATCTCATGAAGAAGCTGGAGATTACAGAACATGAGTACTCGGCACTGCTAGCCCTTGCTCTCTGGGCAGTTCGTACGTCTTGCCATCTTCTGGATTATTTTTTAGAGCAAAATACTGAATTTTTTGCAGCCTTGAAAGACTCCACTGAAACAATAGAAAGAGTTTCCGCTGAGGCGAGAGTAAAGATTTACAATGATCTTCATATTTTATACAAGTATGTGGTTTATATACGTCCTTTATAAATAACTACAACAGTGGAATTTATTTCCAGAATGAATGGCAGCGAAAACTACTCAGTGCGATTCGGTGAATTGGTGATGTTGAGCAGTGTCTTCCAGGTGAGGTTGGAGACCTGTAGAATTTAGGAATTGCTGTGGATTTATTATGAATTCGGAGCGACTTTTTATCTAGCAACTCTCCATATTAATGAATTCTTGCAGCTATGCATGTGCAAATTTCGTGAAGATATTGAAATCTTCAACCTGTTCGACTTGTTTGAAGGAGACAAGTTTATCTACGATATTGCAAAGCGGTGATACTTTATTTCACAACACAACTAGTAATTTCATCTCAAGTAGTACAGAATTGTTCTATGTATCCATATGTATAGTAAAGTTAGAGTAGTAGATGTATAAATTTGTAAATATACTGTTGTCGTTGTTGGTTTATCCATGTGCCATCGTCGTATTGTACGCGTATATACATTAGATGATCTATGTTCACTTCAAATTCGCATGTGCTCAGGTATTTTCACAAATTCTAAGAGTGTGCATTTTGGAAGAGGCAAACGCCGCATTATTCTTGTTAGGCGGACTAGAAACTACGTTTAATTAGCAGGCTAGTTAGGATACTGAAATGTGCTCAGATTTGCGTGAGTTAATTATTCCGTATCGATGGCCTCAAATCATCCTTCTGCTGTTAAGTGTAGGGAATATAGCTGTAATTGATTTAATGTGTTGATTTGAAATTTTCGCCATTTTTTGCTTTTCCTTTGCTTTGCCCATGTTATGGAATGATTCTTCTAGCGTTTACTTTGATGCGCTATTGTTTTATATGCAGAGATGTCGTTTAAGGTCACGTGATTGTTGCTGTTATGTAATAAAGTTTGCTTGCGGTTTTTTTTTCTTCGAAAGTTATAAATAGTTGTATATTCAAGCTATGTATTTCTTTTTTTTATTTGTTTTTCGTCGCCATATCCTTGATTTCCAAAGCTTCCTTTTGCGGCACACCATCTACGCTCAGATCAAACTGGAAGAAGCAGAGTGTAGTCTATATAGATGAAAGCCTGTATGAAGATCCCATATCCTGAATGTACGTCTTAGAAGTAAAATTGCGCCAAACCGCATGTGCGCCGATTTATCAATTCTGGTACGGTTCATCCATTGGAATAGTGCAGAATGTCTCATGGTTGTGCAGTTACGTAGCAGCTGCGATTCGCTATCACTAGCATCCGAACTCGTCCACGCCTAATTCTTTGCACACGTATGGAGTTTCTCCCCCTTGATCATGCTTAGTCAAAAACACATGATTGGATAGGGCAAAAAATCTACTGGAATAAGATGATTTTTTTTGTTTCTGTTTTCGTTTTGCCTGCAGAATTTCCCGTCAGAAATGGGGATTCGGACAAGTTCGGAAGTAATCATCACTAGAATGGCAAAGAACAGTCACTTGTGTTGAAGGTTTCGTAAAACGACAGGCAGTTACTCCCGAGACTCTACTCGATCTCTAGAGGGCTGCTGATAGTAGCTGCATAATCGCGCTATGCTTGGCACTATTCTTACCTATAGACTATGTATTTTTAAGGGTAATTAATCAAAAATTCTTTAATGTCCATTGCGTTTTTGGGATGTAAAGAACACTATCCTATAAATAGGCGAGAACACTTCTTGCCTTCATGCATGTAAAGAATAAAACTGCATTATTGTATTCTACAATAACACTGAAATCAGGCATTAAATTCAAGAAAAATTTGTGAAGTAGTTAAGGTGTCCACTCCGGCTAAGACACCATATACTATGATAAGGCTGTTGCAGTAACTCCCAGGTAGTTTTTCAACTAAAAATCGCGCGGAAACTTTGTTGTATGTATCTTAGTCTATTTTTTTCTTCTAACTTTGGCTTTCTAAAACCGAATGTGAAAACAGCTTTCAGAAAATAATGTCTCGGCCATAAACGCCTATTTAATTGTGACGACCTCGTGATAACGGGTGGCCGATCAGATAGCGCTGCTATTCTGACCTTTGCTACACAATCCAGTAGTTCCTGCTATCTGCGATATTTTTACTTTTTTTTGATCTTGGATTCCAATTAATCGGCACTGTCAACAGTCTAGCCCAACAGCAAGTCTACAGTGCCCAAAATTTTTGTGACAGTTAATCCGTGATCGAAAGAACCGGTCGCATCCCTGCCCGCTATTGATTTCTATCACAGCAGTTCATTGTTCTGTCCTTCTTTAGTCGGGCGTAGAATTATCAGAGAAGTCTGGTGTTCGAATTTTTTTGAAAGTTTTAATGGAAATCGGTGTAGAATTCTCGAGATCATTCTCATCTCGCTTTTTTTTCGTCTGTTGAAGTTATCTCCACAGCTTTAGTATTTCCTTCCAGTTATGTTCTTTTTTGCAGATTTCTTTTTATTTCAAGGGGAACTATCTGCCATGGTTCCTGTTAAATGCTACTAACAGACTCTTTGAAAAAACCTGGAATATTTTAGGTCTTCGTTGTTCGTCGGATTCTTTACTTTTGACAATTAATAACTCCTTAAAATCAGCATTCTACTGAGGAAAGCTATTTTACTAGAAAACTTCCCATAACCTATTTTACTTCTCTCTTATCGCCGGAAGTTTTTCATCTTGGTCAGATAAATTCTTCAGAGGGTTTCGACAGTTGACATCCATAATTTTTCAAGCTGATATTTTAGATTGTGCTGTTTTCGAACTATTAGGTTGGTCGAAAGTCTTATCACCATTGACTTCACGCGCTCTAAATGTGGTCATTTCTGTGATCATAAGAAGAGCTAAATATTTATTGAAAAGTACTAATCAAGTACTATATAATGACGTGTTTCTTACCGAGAGATATTTGAGAGCTTCAGAGGAGAAAAAGTTTGAAGAAAATTTTCTCGACTTGTCAAAAACCGAGAATTTTTGCTTCTCGCTTCTTTTGACCCGAATACTAGCGATATAGCTGCTCTTTGTTTGGTAAAATCGTCTATCACGGCGAAGACATAAGCTAGATTATGTATAACACATATAATTAAATATGTTTAATGTTAGTCATGGCAACCATCCGTTCTGCTGCAGAAAAAATGCGGATTTGGCATCCTATCGTTACTTGTACACGACAAAATTTTTTTCGGCAAAAACGGAGGAAGTTATGCGCAAAATCAGCTTTAGGGGATTTTTGGGAAATTTTCTCCAAAATTTTTTTTCTGAAGCTATCAAATAATTCTCGCCAAGAGAACATCTCTTCGTGGTATTCGATTAGTACTTTCTAAACAAAATTTGATTCTTTTTGTAGTCACAAAAATTACTACGTTTAGAGCATGTGAAGTGTATGGTGACAAGACTTTTGAGTCAACTCAATAATATGTAGTGTATATGCCTTCTTTTCCCAATGTGATACTCCAAGAAGGGAGCTACAAAATTTTTCGTCTCTGTAAATTTTTTAACGACCATATTTGTCTCTCCTCTTTACTCCTGGGAGTGTACGAATTTTACAGTGGCAATTTAAAATTTTTTGCTAATCTAGCAAGTTCCAGCTCGAGTGATGCCACTATCATTTTACGTAATTTTTATGGTTGCTTAAGGAATCATACGTCCCTGTAGGGTGAACGTTTGATTCATATAGTAGAACCATCATAACCGTCCTAAATCGGCCGCTTTCACATCGTTGAAGAGATACGCTTTTAGAAGTTTTGACTGGAGGTTTTTCTTTTTTGCTTTTGCCGTTTCGCGAAATTTCCTGCCTTTTATGTATGCCTTGCGCCTTTTGCAATCTGAATATCCATTCCCGCTTATCCCCGGTTCTAAATCGAGTGCCAATTAGGATGGTCTGCCGCGGCAGCGATAACATTCAATTAATTTTTTCAAATGAGTACAATGAATGTTCGCTGAAATTCCATAGCTTTTAGGTTAATCATTGCGCCTTAATGAGCATTCGAGTGATCAAGGTGAGCAGTCTGTTTTATTCCTCTATCTGGTTCTTTGTAAACATGCATCGCAACGCGTTGTAGTCTTGTTTACTGAGCTGAACGACTGCCGTGTTAGACTAACAAACGGGTATTCTAGGTGGTGATTGCACCTGCCATGTGACTTTCGTACTTGAGTTCATGATTTTTCACGCGTACGCACGGCACTTTCTTTCGTTATTTTTGTGTTCTAGTAACTTTTTTTAAAATTTATTTTGATCTGGTAAGGAAACCTTGTTAATCTCTTCCATGAGGCACACTTTTTTTCCTGTTCATTTGTAGAAAAATCCACGTCATTGCCCAGAGATTAGCAGGTTCAGCAGTCTATACGTTGAACTAAACCTGTCGTTAAATTGCTTTAATCACCTTTTTTGCTTGTGTTGCAGTCTAACTCTAAAGTTCATCTTTCTTAATTTTCCCTTACTGTCCTTACTGTTTAGTTTTACTGGTTTCATTGTCCTCTTATTCATTATTCATTTACTTCACCACGAGTTGCTGTTATCGTCTCGGTTGGTTAGAATTTTTTTTATACATAGGATTGGTGCGGTAATATGTAGTATCCAGTGAAGGATGTCGAGGGTTGATTTTATTACTGGTAATTCTATTCTGACTAGAAAAATGTGATGGGTCGAACTGGTTATTTGCACTGATTTTTGTGGAGTCCAGTGAGTCGAGTGCAGATTGAGTCTGCATAAAAACAATGATATGATGTGCAAAGGAGAACTTTCCTTGATAGAGGTAACTTCTACTAAAAAAAAGCTTGGGAAAAGAAGAAATATTCCGCAGGATCTTGCTTGACACTTTTGTTAGTTTCTAAGCTTTCCAAACCCTTTATTTATTGCTGCTAGATTAGTAATAATTGTGCATAGCTACATTACCATGGATACTCCACTACGACGTTGTTATTTTGAGTCTGATTGGATACAATGTGGTCAGCGCTGCAAATCAGAACGTTTTTTTAAAAACTGTACACTAACTTGCTTCTGGATTAACTTCGCTTGTTTACTTCTGTAAGAGATGATACGCTGTCAACGAAATATTAACAGAAGAAAAAGTAATTTGCTATCAAGTCCATAGCCTTCTAAGTTCGAATGAACGGAGATAGGTTCGTTATGGAATTCTTTCGGCAGTTCGCATTACGAAGGATTCAGCAAAAACGACGATTTCAAAAATGCTGTTCAGTAAGAATGACCGAAAATTACTATATTGTGTATTTTGCTGTATTTTCTTGAGATTTAGCAAAGTTTGCAGTTTGCCATCGTACTAAAGTTGCACTCGAAGCTTGATGTCTTTGAAAATTGTAAGGTTGCCCTTGTTCGGAGGGTAGAGCCGCTCAAAACTGTATGCAGGCGCTTATGCATGAACGAGTACAAAAATTCTCCCTAAAATTCGGTTTTTTGGCATCTCAGGTCTATCTTATAGCTGAATGGATGCGTAATCATCTCGCAGCACATCTAAAGCATGTCTTACTAAAAGTGCCTATTTACAAAAATTTTTAGTTTTACTGTTAGCCACCGGTCAGTGTGCCACATCGCTATTTTGGGCTAATTTTCTTCCGAATGCTATCGACATCAATCATTTCGATCTCGCCTTTGCTACACTCAAGTCGTATTGACTAACTAAACTGGGAAAAATTCGAGCGCGTGATTTTCTTTTAGGTCATGAAGGGTTACCAGCGTATTCCTTGCGTTGCACTACATTTCATACTGCTAGAGCAACCTTTGGAATAGGATACAGTAGTGGAATGACCGCATAAGGAGGATAGGACTGTGCGCTTCCCCTATTTTTCTCGCCATTTGCTCGCTTTTCCACACTGTTTCGGTTTTTTTTTGCTCGCAGAGGATAGAAGGCGTTTGATAACGGCAGAGAGCACTGGGTTAAGAACTAGCCTTAAAAGACTGCTCTTTTTGATTATCATGTCGCCTTTATCAGGCTACACACGATAGTCGATCGAACAGAATGTAGCAAAGTTTGAAGGAAGCACCTGCAGTAAGGACTTCTCGTTGTTTTTCAATCTGAAAATTACCCATATGACTAGGCATGTGAACGGTGTGCATGCAGTTGCTCTGCGGCTTATTGCGAAAAATGGTACAAGAGTAGGCGGTAGGAATTGCTTATCCTTGCCAAACTCATCAGAACGCAGTCTTTGCTACTTACTATACTATGATCTCAAGACAGACTCAACGGGAAATGCCTCAGCATTCGTGTGGTACACGATGATAACACAAAGAGCAGCTGGTAGATTACAGAACTGTACTGAGGCTTTTCCAGCTCAAGAACCAGATTCATGGCTCATGTGTTATCTAAGGGACTCCTATTTGATATATCAATGGGACCTAGAATTTGTTCTTCCAAGACATTAGGGTTAACCATCCAGTCCAAAATAATTCGAATGTTTACCAGTTGTAGTTTTTGAACCGTCCTACCTCGCGACTTACATGATAGCAGGGAAAATACGCAGACTCTTAGTGTCCTGACAAGCAGGGCGCAGTGCGGCTTGGTATCTTTTCTGCATGAGCTACTAAATCCCCTTAGATATCCCTTCTAAGCTACTAAGTGCTCGGTATAAGTTGTAGCCACCTTCGAAGGATGCGTTGGAATTGGAACCAGCATTTTTCTCTCGCTCTTTCCTCTATCTGTCTCGCATATCGACGAATCATATTTCCTCTCCCGTCCCTAATAACAGTACAGTTTCTCAGCCCATGCCGTTTTCGTTTTCTCCAAAAATAGCTATTAAGTTCTCCCTCTCACCTTAACTACTGGTGCTTAGGCCTCTTTGTTGTTTACCTGTCCTGCTGCGCCGTCCTGACAATACAGTACCATGATAGGTTGCATTTTAACGAAAAAATGGCTACACTGAAAGATTGGATACGTTGAAACAGTAGACGATGCTAGCTAAAAGTTCAAGGTAAGGATAAACGAACTGAAACAAACAGTAGAATAGCAAGTGAAAACTGACACATCACATGGAAAATGGGAAACTAACTCAGTAATACTATTTTTTATCTGCTCATTTTTCTCGTCTTACTTCAACATTGCATATGATTGCCAAGTTAACCCTAATTCTTCACTTCTTCTCGAAAAAAGCATGCTTTTTGCCGGCACGTGATTTGTTTGTCGCATTTTCTTCACTTTTGGAGTGAGAGATGCCCGAGTGATGTCAGCCGTGAAGTTGACCGTGTTCTCTTTAAATTAACTGGTTTTGGCAACCACGGTATCTATAGTCCGTCTTTTGGTTTGGGTGATAAGAAACAAAAAAGTCACAGAGACTGATTTGTGCTCGTGTTATCTCTGCGCTTCTTTCGATTATTGTCGCTTGACGTGTCACTATCAATGTCCGAAAGGTCTGCGATTTTCGCGTCTCTCTCTTACCAGTCCCATGCTTTCTGTTCCTTCTGCGTTAAGTCGAAAATCCTGCCATAACCGCTCACCGCTCATATTGTTCCAGTGAAGTCGGCAAGTCGGTGCAAAGTTATAAGGTGTGCATTGACAGAAATCATCAGCCATGGCGCAAAATTCCACTCAAGACCGGCTTTTGACAGTAACGGCTGATCATCAGTTCGCGCTACAGCTAGTCTAGAGACGCCTTTTTTTCTCTGGTTTGTGTAAGTGCACCCAGCACAACTTTGGACCGACTTGTTAATTCCTCTATATATTGTCGTTCAATCCATATTTTTTTTTGTTTTTTTTTTCTGTTCATCTACACTCTTTTTCACGGACTATGACTAGTGAGGTGGGCGGGGCCGGGCACCCAAGGGGATGCCGGCCGTGTTCAAACAGGTTAAAACACGGAGAACTAGCATAATGTTGATCTGTTCTTTTTGTTTCGACACCCTTCTTTGTTTTTCAGATTGTTTTAGACTCCCTTTGTAGTCGAAAGCAAGTTTGGTCCCGCCCACCTAACTAGTCATAGTCCGCGAAAAAAAGGGTGATACGGTGAATACAATTTACTCGTCGCTATATTCCTTACAGTAGTTGTTTTCTGTTTTAACTAAGCATATTTAATACCTTTAGATACGCGTTTTAAAATGTCCACACCGCCTCCCGGACGGTGCTGTCTGGTGTGCTGCGATCGTTCCGATGGTGCCCATTTCGGAATCGACTCGTGCCGCGCCTGCGCAGCGTTTTTTCGGCGATCCATAGCCATGCAGAAGAAGTATGTTTGTCGCCAGGGATCGAACTCATGTGATATCAGCAAATGTCAGTACGTTTCCTTTGGCATTCTCTTCACGTTTTTGTTGGAATTTTGGCGCTGCTGTGACTGTTACACATCAGCTGGTTTTTCTTCATTTGTAAAATATATTAAGAAAGAGGGTTTCTGCTTTTGTTAAAGTTCAGCACTATAATGTATTTGATGCACATGCGATTTTCTGGGAGCCAAGAACTGTTCTCTTTAATCCAACTTATATTATCTTTATTTTTCTTATTTTTGGTTGAGTTGTAACGTACTGGTTTCGGACAAAAAATATCAATGAAATTGCATTTTTAAGATGAATTCCGTATATTTTTAAAATGTTTCTTATCTAAAACAGTATAAATTGCTTTCCAGAGCGCTGGAAGATATTCGAGTTTCCATTTTCCTGGGCTATGGATATCTGTAGGATTCCAAATATTTTTTCTTGCGTTCAATATGTAACTTCCACCAAATCATTTTATGGGGGAAAGGTTCAGCTTCCATTATAAACTTCTTACTTCCTTTCTAATTTCTTTTTGAGTGATATTTGACTGTGCTATTATGCAGTACTTAAAGGTACCTTTACATCTGTGCTCCTTCGCTTTTGCTGTAGCTGCAGCTTTCTGTATGAATTTTTGGGTCTATTTCTTAAAGGCAGCACTCACGGAAAAAAACTTTTTCTCTGAACTTCCCAGAATCTTAAACGTATGTTCAAACCGCTACATTTGCTATGGCAACTTAACTCTAAAGCTCAGCTTCTATGGAACAATCGCTCAACAAGTTATGAACGATAGCGCCTTCCCCGAACGACCCCACCCACCGATGTTCCAGTTGTGATGTTCCACCGCGGCATGGTAGGACTGCTAAACCGAAAACAGAGTAGATTTGACCACTGAAAGGTCGTACAGCAGAATCCTGGTTCATGATGGGAAATTGTTGTTGTTCGTCTATTTCTTTCAATTTGGCACCTATCTCGCTTGTATTTGTTAACATTTGGTGATATTTACGAAATTCTGTAGGAAATGGGTACCTCTAAAAGTAAATATCCTTTCTCTAAGGTGGATTGAGGCGCCGCTTGCCCTATCAGCTGATAATCCCATCGATCACGGTTTTCCAATAATTTAGCCAGCCGGTCGTCTCCTTTTTTGCGGAAGCAAACTCGCACTTGTTGCCTCTCGGATAGCTTCTCATAAAGTCATCTAGTTTCCTTATTTCTTTACGATTCTTCGCCGTATTGCATTAGTAGCGTGCAAGGTTATCCAGCTTGGGTTTTTGGGAAAAAAACTCGTACATTTTTTTCGGGAGGGTTGCCTTTAAAGGAATTATGCCTTATAAAAGAAATTCTCTTACTAATCATATTAATTCTACAAATCCGTCCAGTTGTTTCAAAAAAGTTCTAGGGTTTTTCGTCATTCAATATTCTTCCGTTTCAGCCGTTAGATGTATATGTCGGAAATGCCGCTTCGAAAAATGCCTCAGCGCTGGGATGCTGCCGGAAAGTGAGTTTTCTCATAAATATATTAGGCTGGGTGAAAATGGAGATTTTGCAAACTTCTTAAAAGACTTTTTGTACAAGTGTAAATGGTAGTATGATTTCTAATCCCACGAATCTAGCCCCAGAACTACGCCTCGCCAGACGATTGACTAGAAGTAGATATTGGAGCTGATCCATCCAGCATAGGTCTGCTGTTGTATATAGACATATCCGGAGTGCAGTCAAGAGGCATGCCGCGACGCAGTCTCTGGCGCGTTGCGGTATCGCGCATAACTTCTATCCGACCTCTTGGCATGTTGAAAACCGAGCTTAAAAAACTCGGCCCTTCGGTTCTTTACTTCAAATACAGTTAGTTCGTTCTGGAACCATTAAAGCTCATCATCTCCCGGTTTTGAACATGCCAAGAGGTCTGGATAGAAGTTATGCGCGATATCGCAACGCGGCGAAGAGTGCATCGCGGCATGCCTCTTGACTGCACTCCGGATGTGTCTATATACAACAGCAGACCTACGCTGGATGGATCAGCTCCAGTATCTACTTCAAATCAGTCGCCTGGTGAGACATAGTTCTGGGGGTAGTTTCGTGGGATTAGGAATCACACTATCACATACCGTTATGGAAATCTCGTAGTTTACAATATGTTTTTATGAATGGATTTTCTTTGACAATTTCATGCGCTGTCTATGTGCCGACACTGACTGAGATTTTGAGATGAGTGAGATTTTTTAACGATGATAAATGATGATAATGATGTAATGATAAAAATGTGGGGTTATACAAAGAAAACGTTAACACAGCCATTAAATGGAACTGAACAGATTTTCTTTTAGTTCTTTTTTCAAAGTTTTCGAGATTATGTCATGGTCACGCTATCTCTCATATCTTATCATTTTTTTCATAGGCGTACAGAACAAACGAGATCACATTGTTCCGAAAGTCGCTGAAGATTCAGACCAGCAGAAATTCTCACAAGTTCTAGCAGTAAGCCCATCTGATAACGAAACTTTAGTGAGTGTAAGCATTTTTTCGATTATTTAAAGTTTAGACATTAAATTGAAAATCTTTAGCAACGAAGTTCACAGTCAGCATTCCAACTAGTCAACCACCCTCTATCCGTTTTCCGTGTTCCGCCAGCTGAAGCTTACAACCAGCCGACGTCTTCTCATATGGAAATGCCACATATTCTTATGAAGATTACACAGAACTATCGGTTAGTATTTGCTTATCAGTTTTTCTTCGATTTTTAAGAAATCTATCCAGAAAGAATTTTTCGCGAGAATTTTGGTACATTTTCGCAGGAGTGGCTTAATTCAAATACCCGATTTGAAAAATTATTTCTTTTCAATGATAAAGATCGCTGGAGAAAAGTACTGTTAGAAAAGCTAAATCGCACCATATTTCTTTCCTCAGCAAATTAAAAATTTTGCTTTTTAGTTCTATAGACGGATTATTTCTATCTTCAGGCAATTATGTTCTGTTCGTAAAAGTACGGAACTATCAATGAATGGGTCTTCTTTGCGGACCATGTTTGACAATTCGACTAGAGGATCGGTAAGATTTCTGTTATTTTTCTCAGCTTTTGAAGGTTATGGATTTTTCAAGTTTTGAAATCTACCTGAAATTCCGGCAGTGTAAAAATGAAACATTTTAGCATGGGTTGCTGAGAAAGGGTGGGAGATGGGGAAGCTGAGGAGAGTTTGAAAGCCTCACCGAGTTCTGTGAAACTCCTTTCGATTTTATTTAGGTGCTACATAATTTCGAGTTGATTAACTGTAGTTGCAGTATTGTGCAAGAGAAATTTTAAAGAGAATATTTGCAATTTCAATACTCCCTTAGAAGCTTGCCTGAACTTTCGGTTTGATTGTGCCAGACTGTTTTACGCTGTCTTATTTGACTGAATTTCGTAGGAGCAGAGTCGATGGCGATAAGGAAATTTGATCAGGACCAAGTGAGAAAGCTTGCGAAGTAGTAGGAACGTTAAAAGCCATGCTTCATAGAAGTTAGGCTAACTAGACATGCACAAAAGACCGACCAAATCTTCAAAGACTACAGGAGCTGGGCTGTAGTATAGGTTTATCTGTCTAATTATTTGCGTTCAATCCACCCCTTGCACGAAACCGCAACCGCAACGCAAGTCCCGCTTGCGTCGCGTGACAAGCGGCTACGATCGGCAACTAGGTGGGATCAGCTGATCACTGTTGGTGGCGACTGACAGTAGTTGTCGCCCTGCTCGCTGTTTCAAGCAAACCGCAGTGGTAATCAGCTGTTCCCAGTTAACCGCTGATGAGTAACCGCTTGCCACGCGCTGCATGAGAGTCTTGCGATGCGGTTGCGATTTTGGGCCAGCCATGAAATAGGATCAAATCGTTTGATACCGTATCTGCTAAACTGCTATCTGCCTAGACATACTAGCTTTGTCGCTTATCTGTACTTTGATAGCGCGGGCTTTGCACGCTTGCAAAGTTAAATTCCTTGATTAAAAAATTTCAGGAACTCGTATACGGTAGCACAGTGAAGACAACGAATATTTTACGAGCACAGATGCCTGCAATAGCGGATTTTGTGAACACGACGTTTGAAGAATTCAGCCTACTAAATCAGGAGGAGAAGGTAGCTCGCATTCGCTGCTTATAGTCAGGTTTTTTTTAATGTGCGAATTTAAGTGGTCCGTATTCCGTTCCTTTCTGATAATGCTGTTCGGGGTTGATAGCATGTATCGAACCTACCGTCGCGTGCCTCCGGAACTTTACGCAACGATGTAAGCACTAGCATACTGTATTGAATCAACAAGAAATTCTGATTATTACAGGAATATAATCACGGAGACAACATTTATTGACTCCACCGATATGCTGCAGTTTTTCAACGATTGCCCAACCACCAAACTAAGCAAGGAGGAATTAGCGAGGTAAATTTCAGGTAACTATGACAGTACGAAACACGCAAATGTAGTTAAATGCACTAGTAATTTTCTGTTGCACATTTACTCCTTTTTTAAAATATATTTGTTTTCATCAAAGGTCGTACATCTTAGTACTACTGTTTGGAAAATAGTTGTTTATACTTGAAAACCTATCAGTGCAATTTGGTAGGAGGCGACATTTTGTAGAACTTGTTCCAAACAGTTAACAAGTTGACGGAAAACTTCTGAGCTGTGAGACAACGAAATCTCCGATTATTGATTTATGTAAGGCATTTTTCTTCGCCGAAAAGTTTCAGTAGATTAATTGAACAGTAAAACAATACTTTTTTCAGTGCTTATCCTGTTTAGTGCGCACAGCAGAGAATGCATCCATTTTTGCTTGGAAAGAAGCATATTTCTGGCTTTACCTGATATACACTCGAAATAATCAACTATCACTTTCTTGCATAATATTCTGCAGTTTTCTGACACAGTAAAATTTCCTTCAAAAAGTGACCTATAAAGGTGCTACTAGAAATCTTCTGGAGTTGCGGCTGGAAAACATATCTCCTATTTGCTTTTTCTTACAGTTCCAGCAAAATACGTATAGGGTGGGGGGGGGTCTGGATTGTCGCAGCCACGGCCAGTCCTGCCCGTCGAAAAAATTGTGATCAAAATATCTTTGTAGGTGTTTTCTATAGAGGACTAGAACTTACCGATAGCTGTTTTTCAGAATGATGACTGACTGCTTAAGCGATAAATGCCGTGTGAACGCGATGAGGCTCATGAAGAAGCTAGAGATTACAGAACACGAGTATTCGGCACTGCTAGCCCTTTCTCTCTGGGCAGTTCGTACGTGTTATCGTCTTCTGGATTGCTTTTCTATGCAAATTACTGAATTTCTATTTTGCAGCCCTGAAAGGCTCCACCGAAACTATAGAAAGAGTTGCTGCTGAGGCGAGAGCGAAGATTTACAATGATCTCCATATTTTATACAAGTGCGGGTTTTTAAGTAAATTTTCTACGTACCGAAGTGTAACTGTGACTTTTCTTTTCAGAATGGATGGCAGCGAGAACTACTCGGTGCGATTCGGTGAATTGCTAATATTGAACGGTGTCTTTCAGGTGAGGTTAGAGACCTGTAGAATTATTAGAATTCATAGCGATTTTTCCTAGCAGTTTTCCTCATTAATTAATTATTACAGCTCTGTACCTGCAAATTTCGCGAAGATATTGAAATCTTCAACTTATTCGACTTATTTGAGGAAGACAGGTTTTTCTACGATATTGTAAAGCAGTGATACTTTATCTCAGAATATGTGATTCCGATCAAGTAGCCGAGTACGAAATTGTTCGATCTATACCTCTATACTTAGATATATATATAGTAAAATTAGATTAGCGGGTGTGTAAATTTGTACAAATATCGTTGACATTGTTAGTCTGTTTATGTGCCATTGTTGTGTTGTATGTGTATATACATAAAAGATTTATTTTCACTTCAAGCTGGAATTGTTGAGGTATTTCCGCAAAATCTGCGAGTGTGGATTTCTCGAATTTAACAAAGTGACGACGCTCTGGTGAAAAAGCGATATCTCCTCTAGTCCAAACCTATTTGACTCCCCAAGAGGTTACTAGAACTGAAAAAGTAGTAGTTTTGCTACCCGTCTGGAGTATATCCTCGATTTAAGTGCTACTTTTCTGGAATAGTGTTCGAGGGTATTTTTCTCTACTGCGCTAAAAATGGAACCACCGTTTTTAGACATCTGAAAGGTGAATATGGATAGTTCTGCATATACTCTGAACGAACAGCAGAAGATGAAATGTGGCTGTTCCATAGTCCTCAAACTGAGGAAGCTACAGGCATCCGAATCCTTAATTTATCGTTTGAAAAGCTACACTTATTTTTCCTCAAATTCATCCGTACGGTGTACTAGAGTCGGAAATTTTCACTTCCACCTGGACTTTTACTTCCGAATTTTTTCCAGGAAACGAGCTTCTGAAAGAAGAGATTCTACGTATCATGCGTATGGGATGCTACTACACAGTACTATATTAATAGACTACGCTAGCAGAGTGTTTTCAAAATACTCATTCATGCTGACACCTGTAGTTCGTACAGTCACTCGAAAATATTCTTTAAAAAAAACAACATTTCAGAATATGTGAGTGAAGATTTTCAGAGAAGAGTTAACTTTTGGCTTGAGAATGCTTCTTGTGAAGCTGCATCCGATTTTTGGACAGCAATACACTCATGTTCACCCCTCGTTCCACAGGTTACCTTCGGAGGGTGTTAATACCAGTTAGACCATACGCGTGTTCTGCTCGAGTTACCCAATGGGAGGTAAGGGATGAGAGGCGGCCGCCGACATCATCTTTTCGCAACAAATTAACTTAAGCTGGATTAGGGTCGTAAGACAAACAGCTGAGGCCGTCCGACCCTTGCGCCAGACATGACCTCTCATACATATTGTCGAGGTAACAACACCCCCGCATACCGTGGCAGAGCTAACGAACGTGGAGGTTACTGTAGATGAAATGAACTAGTAGATGTTGAGAACGACCTAGAGACCTGCAGTTATGAAGTAAAAATAAATTTCCATGTTTGTTCTAATAAATCCAATTATGAAGAATTTTTTATTAGTGAACGTGCAGTTTGATGCCATGTTTAAATTTTTTTCTAGAATCCAGGAAACATAGAGGCAACACCCACGGAAAAAAATCAATTTTGAGATTTTTGCATTTTTTATCCCCTAGCCATATGGTTGCCCAAATCCAATGTAAGAAAGCAGTAAAACTAAAACTCACCGAAAAATGTCGAAAACGTGCCCACGGGGGAGCGCGGACGAGTTTTCCATGGAAGAAGTACGCTTCAGTGTAATATACCAACCGTGGAGGGGGAAATCAGAATTTCTGCCATTTCTGCCGTTGGGCCCTCCACAGAATGACCCATTGTTGCTGTAGTTATACCAAAGCGTACTTTTTCGCCGCGCAAGTTCAGGGAAAAACTCGTCCACTCACACCCATAACTTGGATAAGCGGGATGGTCACGTTTTCGACATTTTCTCGGTGAGTTTTAACTTTTGCGCTTTCCTGCTTTGGCTTTGGGCAACCCATATGGCTAGGGTATAAAAAATGCAAACATCTCATAATCGATTTTTTCCTTGTGTGCTGCCTTTAATGATCTTGGTGGAACGATATCGTTTAAAGACAGTGTACCACCAAAATTTAGTTGGTGAGTTCTTCTAGTAGGGCTATCAGGTAGGGCCTGCTCTATAACCCAACCGTAGTATCATCCCCTAAAACCTGCTCATTTT
>KN549212.1:44084-58998 GCA_000797555.1 Oesophagostomum dentatum | reverse complement strand
TGTATTTTATGCTGACTGTACTATTATGTGGTAATATTATTCCGTGAAATCCTTGTATGGTCGGCTTAGTTCGCCTACCTATTTCTGAGCCGATATCTTTTAAGGTAGCATAATTGTAGTGACTATTTTATGGATGCACGTGTTGCAACAAGGTGGACGACGGAGCCTCGCTGTTTGAGTATCTCTGGTGATAGGTCAACTGTTTATATAGGTAATTTCATCACCAGAGTTATAGCACATTTGAAATTTTAAAGGTCTTTTTAAAGATTTGGCGGCTCTCACTCATGGACAAGTTGCGGCACTCTCAATACATGACTGTCCGATAATGGCACTCGTTAGATTAACCAAAGCGTTTCTCGAGAATAGTTCAAATGATGCCGATCTGAATTCTCAGACTTCTGAGGTAGGCCCAATTTATGCGCAAAATTCTGAGGTTTTTACTATCGAGGCGTACTTCTAATCTCCCTTTGAAGCTGCTATTACTAAAACTCTTCAAAGTTCTTCTGTATGTTAAAGTCATCGCTCTAGACTCGCAACATTTGCTTTCTTCGGGTGTCCCAGGCCAAGTCCTTAATCATTTACCGAACGCACTTCAGTTAGCAGAGCAAACAGTCGTCAGAGTTTGAGAAGTGGCAGCTGTTAAAAAAGTGTTTTAGGTAGGTTCCAGTAAGATTAAGGACTATATTTAAGATTTTCTTTAAAAAAAGAAAGTCGGCGTAACTTGCTGCCCCAGACTTTGTTCACGTTGTTTACTTCCGGTTGATTCAAGAAGCCGAGTATCCGGATTTCACTGAAACATGTGACTGGGTGATGTGCGAGCAAAGTGCGTGGGCCGGATCGAGGGGGATCTCTTAGCTGAATCCACCTGTCAGCCTAGCGCTATGCACACACTCAACATTTGCTAATCATAACTCGATTGTTGGGACAGTGGTAAAACTGTTTTTAAAAATTTAGGGTTAGAACTGATAAAAAATCACTGCAGAGCTGTTATACCAAGGATAGCGAAATAAAACCTCTGAAATCTTCGCTAAGCCTAGAGTGGAGCTCAGAAGGTGGGATAAAACGGATATTATAGTAGTAGGAATGATTATGAACTGAAATGCTAGGCTTAAATGATTGCCAGAAAATTCAAAACGCCTTCCGTTGAACATATTTGCGCGCGTCTAGTACCTCTCGAGCCGGTTCGGAGCCAAAGCCGCCTGTTCTCTCTACGATTTCCATGCATCCCTCAGCGTTTCCCTCTCATCCTCCGCCAAATCTTCGCTATATTCTTCGAGCTCGTACAGTTTTCTTTCTCACATCTTTTGACATGCTTATCGACCATTTCGCACTGTTTTCGTTATTGCTTTCGTTGTGAGCGATGACTCCGGTGAACAGGTACGCATCGACTCGCATATCCTCATTGCTATCTGCAAAGATCTGCAGCTGTAAGTGACCTGCCAGCTGTTTCTAATGGGGGTCTTTTGTTGTCTTTTTTATTTCTCAGAATGAGTTTTCTGACGATTCTTCTGGAGAAAAAACTCTGCCTCTGCATACTCTCTTAATGGTCTACTCTTCGCGTCAACCTATTTAAGATTTCTTCTGGCTCTTGAGGAATCTTAAAAATCTATTGTGACAGGAATACGGTTACCCCCCCCCCTTCCCTTCTACTCCACTGAACTACATGAACTTTGGAGTTAAAAAATAGTTAAGCTTGGAATAATATTACTGAAATCGACTTCCTTAGCCATTATTGCTTCCTATTTACGAATAATGGCAGAACCCCTGAACTGAACATCCTTGAGATGTGATATCTCTTCTGGTAAAAAATTCATTCCTTAAGCCCCTCTTAAGCTTCGGAAGTTTCGAGTACGCTGATAGGTGAGGTGATTTTGGCGACTGAGACTAAGGAGTGGTCTTATACAGACTTTAAATATCCCAATGGCCCTTTATGGTTAGTAACACTTTTTATATCTTAAACAGCTGTTCTTTAGATATTTTTCTACATAAAGTTGCACTTTAGAAGAAGACCACTATGTTTGTTTGAAGAAGATTATTGGAATAGATAATTCTAAGGCTTAACTGTGAAAACCAAAATTTTGAAAGTAGAATTCCAAATTTTTTGTGAAGGGTACCAGTCTATGTTAATTTATCAGGAAAAATAGTTTTACAGAGTATTTCAAGAAAAGCTTGTGGTGGGTATTTAGCGAATAAACAAATAAATAAATAAATTTTAAGAAAAATTGTGTGTAATCTGAAGGCTGCGGAGAATGGACCCTTTGCTGATCTGGAATCTAGAAGAATTATTTAGTTACTAGCAGCTCTTCTTTAATCTCCGCAGTGTAAAAATGCATTCTGCTTTAAAATTCCGAAGTGTTTTAAGACCTACAGAGAGATACAGCGCTCTATATCCTTCCTTGTATATCCCCTGTAATTCACTTGTTCGTGAACACAGTATTTCTTCAAATAAGATGCGCTTGCTCGGAATTCACAATGGAGATACTTTTCTTGTTAAATTCTTGCTTTGCTTAACCACATTTGCTCATGAATTTTCTCCATTACATTTTTTCTGCTCATTCAGTCATCCATTTTCATAATATGTTCCCCTAACTATCCAGTAAAAGCGAATCCCCCAACTATCCAGTAAAAGTTAATCTTCTGGGCGATTCAGCTGTCAAGGATATCCTCTATTCAACTCATCTCTAACAGTTTGACATCTGTTGCAAAAAAATACTGAGCTTACGAGCAACTTTCAGAGC
Organism: Oesophagostomum dentatum; assembly: GCA_000797555.1. Taxonomy (NCBI): domain Eukaryota; kingdom Metazoa; phylum Nematoda; class Chromadorea; order Rhabditida; family Strongylidae; genus Oesophagostomum; species Oesophagostomum dentatum. The sequence continues at coordinate 56,260 of KN549212.1, read as the reverse complement.
GACTCAAGTAGATACAATTTTCTGTGATTTTTTTTCAAACAAATCAGAACGATATGGGTTGCTTCTTTATTTGCTAAGCATGACAGCATTCAAAGTAGCCCTCTGACCTTTAAAAATGCTATAAGAATTGAATTAGTCGACCTCAGTTTTGGACTGACTGAGAAATGAAACCAACTTCATAAACCGGAGAAAATGTATCTTTAGTCGAGCTTTTATAGCGTTTCTGTTCCTTCTGATGCTAAGGGAGTAAGCGACGTTTTTGAATACTTTCAAAATATGAAGAAAACTGGTTAAAAAAGACGTTTTATGCAACCGTATATGTATGTGTGGGCGAATGTAAAACTTTTTTAAAAATTTTATTTGTATACGGTGGGAGGTCTGGTTTCAGACGAAGACGTTGTGTAGTTATGGTTATTGTGAGCCACAGAGCTGCGTCAGCTTCTGAAGATCATGTGCATATTTCCTCTTAAATTACGTGCAGAAGTTCCGTACTCTCTTACGATCGATCAAAGTAATTGTTACGCTTCTTTATTGTGAAATACTTAATATTAAAAAACTATTTTCTTTTGAAATATGGCCAAATTTACCTACCTCTTGACGTAAAAGAGGCTTCTAAGTTTCTTTAAGATGAGCCTAATTTGTTTGTTGAAGAGAATTTCAGTAGCTTGGACAGTTTCACTGCTTACTAATCTTACTATAAATAAGACCAATTTTTGGATGGGAGAGCGGTGGTTATGCTATCAACGATTTTTGCGAATGAAATATATGGTAGAGAGAAAAGAGCACCCTTTAAGTTTCCGCACAGTTTTAGCCTTTTTACGAATACATACCATAAGGTAAGCTGTTAGAACATTTGAAGTGTTTACTCGAAGCAAGTAGGATTCGGAGTGTTAATTAAAATATGAAATCGCTTTGAATACACTAGCAATTTCTTAGTTCTACCAGTTTCATTTCCTGAGCAACATTCCCGTTTCAGGTGTTATCCATACCAGTTTAGTTTCATTCCACTAGAGTGATGCAACAGTTCGTCACTTGACAACCTAGTCTCGAAACTGGTAGTGATTCGGAAGCAAATTAGACACTGATGAACAAGTTTGGCAAAGTGGAAGTTATGCATGGATGAAGTTCTCAGTTATGAAGCGCTTCTTGACCAGGCGTTAGGAAAGGTGATCAGGAGTTGTGAATTTCAGTTTCTAGAACGTTCGATGACGTAGAGATGAGATCAGTAGCTGTGCAAAATCGCTAACATCATGTGCACACACAACGCTCACACATCGCACCCAGACAGACGTCGACGCTCTTTTAAACTTGTCGTGCCCCCTCCTCTTTACAGTGACATTACAATTATGTGTTCTAGTATTTTACACAATGATCGTGGGAAATTACAGCGCATCGTGAGAATTTTGCTTGCATCGATGCGGTGCATCCCCCGATTCGAACATGGCAAATAAACGAGCAGGAGCCGGAGAGCCTCGACGGATCTTAGGCTTGCCCTAGTGGAGAACCACACAATCACCGGGGATGAGGAGCTGTAGGAAAAGGCTGAAAGTTCAACACACTTGAGGGCTACAGATAAAGGGAACGTGGGCCACATTTGCCATGAGGACAATGGGAATAACAGCCGAAGATCTACGATTCGAAACAGCCACATTCTTGCGGTCCTTCCGAAGAGCTGCGATGAAATCCCGGCGATTTTTCCCACTTGCCATGAACTTGCACTTTTCTTCGAGCGCACCCATCCGACTCTGATCGCAGCGGCTCTCAGGATTGAGAGCTTCACGTATCGATCGATAACTGCTCGTCCGGGTTGTTTTAAACTCATAACAGCCGTAAGGCGATTACTGTGTTCATATGTCATTTGTCTCAGTGTCCGCCTGTCACTTTCCAAATCTCTACGGCTCTGTGACATCCGCGCTCACCTTTTTATGTCAAGCTATCTCTTGAGCATCCTGCTTTCCGGCAAAAACATACCTTTCGTCGCTCATGAATTGTCGCGCGCGCTCTTATTGGTCGAAATCTTGAGTGGGCGAATTTTTTCGACCATGATCCTATCGTGGGATGGGTTTTTCTAATGATATTCATTCTCAGAAAAGGAATGCTTTAACTGATTCAGCCAGGTTTTGTCAGAGCCTTTGAGAAAAGTTAGTGATGTTTACAACTTTCTGTGTTCTCCCTACCTTCAATATTGGCTCATTTTTATTTTGTTCTCGAAAACGAACATTTGTTATGATCTTCCTCTTTTGAAACATCCACTGTTTTCGTCAAAAAACTACGGTAAGAATCGCTGGAACCATTAATAATAGTTCACACCGTCTCATCACGAAATTTCTCTTAATTTTCTTGCAACTTTTACCAATTTATATTAGAAGACTATGGTAGAATCTCTGCATTTGGAGCTCTTCTAATATCGCTTGCTTTCCAGATCTACTTAAAGGCTTAAAGTGATATCTCCCAAAATGAAATTGTCAGTATTTTAAAAGGTCTTTCAACAGTCTGCAGTGTAACAATGCTGTCAACAACACATAAATAATGCCCAATTCATCAAGTGATACTTGTTTGTGCGGTTAAGAATTCCAAGCGTATACGTCTCACGGTAGTTTCCACTAATTTGATAGCATGATGGGGATGAAGCTTGAAGAGTTTCTATTTATTACTTTTACTTCAAGTTTCTCGCTCTTTTTAAAGTATTTTTTAAAAATAACTGGTAAGCGATGAAATATAAAAGGTTATGAATTTTTTTTGTAGGTGCTATAGATGCTGCTAATTCCCGCCTAAGCCTTTTCATCTTTACTTGTTTGCTGTTGTTGTTTATTTCATGCTTACTGAGTTTTTGTATTCAACTAGAAGTAATTTCCATCCTACATAGGAAAGTTCATGAAGTTTTGCAAGTCTGCCTGAAGAAAAAGCATATGTCGATTGAGAAATCGAGTGAAAACACTATATGGGTTCCTTTTTTGATCCAGGAATCAAACGTAGGTTCCAAGGACTTTTGTAGAGCTAAGCATAGCTGAATAGGATCAGATTATTCAAGGCTACTAGCAAAACTTGCGGCTTACTTACTACTCACTCTTTTCTGCGCATAATAAGGAAGAAGTTACTATATGAATGCGAGGCAGGGAGAATACGAGACCACTTTCATTCTTCTGCCTGACATTTAATGAAATAAATAAAACAATAAAATAAAATGTAGCAAGCAGTAAAAGTAGGCTACGTTCTGCTATTGTACGGTAAAAGAAATGGTGGATGCGGATTATATGAAATCTTTTTCAATTTTCGTACATCAAACACTTTGCGCTTTGGAATTCACCTGATCTTCCTAGGCGGACGCGAACATTGGCATTGCTTCTTAGATTGCTGGCATAGCTGAGACGATTATCGTCCCGGAGTTTCAGCGAATCCATTCAGTAGATGTGAATTGCTTCTGTATTTCCGGTTATAACGGTTTTTAAGCTTGTTCTGAGTAGATCACATTAGTCTTCAAAATTTCATAAAAAAGGAGGTGAACTATCCATTATCAGAGCAGTTTTCGTGCTGAAGAGGCAAGTCACCGGAAAACTGGTACAGTAACCTTTGCGCCCTAACAAGAATCCCTCCAGAATAATTGGTCTTCGATATCCACGTAAAATTGGTGCTGAAGATAGGCATGCTGAAATTGGAACCCGAAACCCCCGGAGGCAAAATTAGCATCCGCATGGTCTAGTCCTGCCCCGCTCAGCGATCGAGGAGCGACTCGGATAAAAACTTGGAGTCTGCTTGGTTTCCCTGCCGGCAGTTAATGAAGTGATTAGTGTGCAGCCATTTCTGATGCAATCAATTTCCTACAGTCAGACAGCCGTAACCTGTTGAATGATTGTGCCGGTAACTGAGAAATGATGCTAGATGTCGCATGCCATACCCGAAATACTTTACGTAAGCGGCCGACGAGGTAGGCGCAGCTGAGACGGAGTATAAACGGTGGAGACAACCCCGTGTTGTGGATTCTGCAACGCCTGCCAGTGCCGTCACATCCGTTTTCGAGACATCTCGCGAGAATGCTAAACACAATTTCAAGGTCGTGTACGCCTACACCCACGCATACAGACAGATTTACAAACGTACGCGCGTTCACGCACGCACGTACGCCTCGCGCCTTAGCGAATGCACTCCGCGGAAAACCTGCTCACGAGTGCAGAGCGCATGACTGCCGCACGTTTCTCACCTTTTCCACCCTGTTATGAACATATCACATGCACTAGACGAGATGCTACTGTATGAGGTGAATCTCGCCGCGTCTGACCTTGATCGCACCCGCTTCGGAGTATATACGAGTTTGTGCGATGCGCAGCGATTGTGAAGTCGCCCCGTCGTCGCGACGACGAATCAGCTTGAGCAGTATATTATCGCGATCGCGATTTATGACTGTTGTCAGTGTTGCCGTTTACGAGAACAGAAGACGCTTCTGTTCTAGAAGCACTGTCGGAGCAGCACTGTCGACACACAACGCACGCAGAATGCGCAGGGTAATCAATCCGGAAAGCCCATTTGTTTTATTTGCCAGACTAGCTGCGCATTTATGACGGAACGTTGACTGGCGCGATTTACGACATCTGCGTCACGGCAACTGCTGCCGATGCGGTTCGGCGTCGTTTCGTGGATTGAGCAGCATCTCAGGTCGGCAGAAGACTCTTCTACTGCGTTGTCCCAGTGAGAATCTCTGGAGTGAGGTTTAGACGAAGGGATATCCGCAGCGGTGGTTGTTGAGTTCTGGGATTTTTCATGACATCTGGAGAATTCCTGAAAGAAGATATTTAAAGTATTTTTTGCTGAAATATGGCAAATCAACAAGTGCGTCAATACAGACAAATTAGCTCGTTGTGTATTTAGTATATATTGATTAGTCCTCTCCTTTATTCAAGATCAGTCGTCTTCTTCCCAAACTTTATTCCCCTTATAAAATCGTTAAATGAGGGAGCTACCACAGTTTAAAGTTTGTTGCGGCTTCGTATGTGGAATGATAAAATGAATCCACGAAAGCCAAGGTTGCTTTCCTTCGTTCCCTGAAAAGCCTCTAACCAGTTTCACAAAGGTTTGCGAGTTTTATGCGCCAAGCTGCTGTGCATGTCCAAATGTGTTAAACGGTGTTGCTTTAAAGACGTTTTCATGCTTCTTGCACGTGTCAAACGAACTGGCGCGGAAACGAGGATGTTTGTCAATAGCCAGAGTTTTTGGCACCTCTTTTTTGGCCCAAGCTAAGCAGTAATTTACGTGAAAACTGCAGTTCAAATTGCTCTGAGAACAGTATTTAAATATTTCAATATGCTTTGTCTTCGAAAGCGTTCTAAACACGAGATCATGTTAACTGCTGAGCTTGCAACTGGGAAAAATTGAATCCTTTGAACACTGGTAGTTTTGTTGCACATTTTTGATAAAGGAAAAATGTGGTAAATTTGGTGTAGATCCATGAGGATCAAGAAACTGCCCTTCCTGCAACTTTCAGAAAACTTCTGTTCGAATTTCTTGTATATCCAGACAGATGTCAAAATTTTGCACGACAGCACAAAGGCACTGCTTTTGCAACTGTGGGATTTTTGGCAAAATGGTGTAGGTAAGTAGTGAATCACTAGACTTGCAGTGTTTGCAGGAAAAAAAGCTAGGGATTTTCGAATTTTTCTTTAATAAGCGTGATTTTGCGTAAGGCACATGACTAGAAGCTGATGAGTAGTGGAAAGTTTTCGAGAAAGTTAGATTGCCTTCTACAGTTCTTAATTCGTCATTAAGGGAGGATTTCTTTTACCAATCGTTCCTACAAGTAGTCAGTCACTTTTGAATTCTTCTGTCACAGCAGTGGTTCTCAGAAAATTATAGTTGGAGACGCGTTCGCAGGTCCTATCTATTATCTCCCCAATCTCAAAGCAGCAGCAGTTTGCCGAATTACCCGCCGAAACTACCAAGAAGCTGAACCTGAATGGCAAAGGGCAACCTAGCGAAACAAGCTTTTGCTGCCTTGACGACCGATTCGGATTCACTGTCTGACTCGTGGCAATACGCCGACGACAGTGATTCTTCATCACCGACGACTAACGAGAAACCCGAATCTCGCCGGTGTGCGACCCCGGCGATGTCGTGAGAGTACAGCTTGGTTTCACACCCAGGAATGTGCCGGCCATACCTAGCCGCTGAGCATGTTGCTGTGTATGTCATAAGTTCCTCGGCGGTTCTGATACCGGCTGTGACGGCTTTTCGCACTTTTATGCCGTCGTTTCTGCAAGTGAAGTGGCTTTCACTGCACTAAAACGCTCCAGATTGAAATTCTTCCCGGCTGGCTGGCTAACTGCTGCTCATGTAAAAGAGTAATTTTCTCATAGAATATTCATAGTATGATGCTTGAAACGGTATCGATCGAAACTCCCTTCATTGTTTTTTTCCATCGTCACTTGGTCTTTGGCAGATGAGGAGATAACGCGCGCTCTCTCTCACTCCTTTTCTTGCCTCATCTACCGCCTTGATTCCATTAGCTGTGCCTCACTATTATGATCTTTTAACCATAACTGAGGTGGTATTCACTAGAATGGGCTAGTCTTCGATGAGTACCTGTTTTGCGGTGAATGTGAGAAAATCGACAAATTGTGAACTACCAAGACCTGGGAAAGACGTATTTTTCTTCTACATGGGAGAAAATAAGTGCCTACAGAAGCTGGTATTCTTAGCCTTTTTTAAAAAGGTTTTTATATCGGAAAGAAAAGTAGAACTGTCCTTAGATACTAGCAAAAATCTGACCAATTTTGAAATATTGAAGATGTTTTTGAGCTGAAAACAATTATAACTTTTTAAAATAACTACTATTTTTTTAATGTTTACTACCAAATTTGACTGCGCTTACAAGTTTTATGGCGCCCTATTACCTAACCGTTACCTATGGCTACTTGCTTTTTTAAACTTATTTCAAATAATTGGTTACTCTTTTGCATCTCGATACTTGGCTGGATGATGTTTGCCCTCCTTCCTTTCCCAATTTTCGGCTGGTAGGTGTAACATTGATCTAGCAGAAAAATCCTCTGAATTCCCATTTATCTAGCTTGTTTTTGCAAAAGTTCCACTACTAGTTCCAGTTTAAAAATACTCTATCCCTAGATCACTAAACTGCCTATTACTCCTGCGGTAATTCCGATGCGTCATTTTCCATTTCGCATCACACCTAATGTTTTCTTTATCGCATGGGATTCCTTCATTTCTTCAACGTGAAAGCGTCCGGCCTTTTTTTCTAGAGGAAATTATTTCTATTCTGCACTTTACTCTTTTTGGTCGAAATATAAATGCATTTCAATGACCTGAAACTTTTCGGACCCTTGCAGCGATGTATTGGTAGGTTTAGCTCTTTCAAGTGCTTTTTTAACTTCAAGCTTTATGTTTTTGAGGCTATCATTTCGAACTAGAGAACTGTAGAAAAAGAAAAAATCGAGGCTGCAGAAAATATTAAATATTAATAAAAAATGTTCTGTTCTGTTTTTGAATTTCAAATGGTTAGGGCTGTAAAGCAACAAGAATATAAAATATTTAAAGTAAATACTTCTGGGAAATATAAAATATTTAAAATAAATACTTCTGAGGAATTAACGAAGTGGGTGTTGGCGTTTTTTCGGTTATTATCCTACCGCGACTTTCATTCTGTACCACGAGTTAGTTGCTGAGGAAAGGTTGCGAGGAATTTAGAAAGTGAACATAACAAAGTCAACTAATTCTATCTTTTTTCCGATCGTCTAGTTTTTTTGAGTCTTCATTTTCTAAGGATCTCCTGCTTTTATTCCTGTTTTCGCTATTATTAGGAATCAACAATTTTCGAAAGAACTACTTGCTCCATACTGCACGTAGTATATGCTACTTCCTGTTACTTAACTGTTTGCATCCGTGAGCCTACTAGTAACATCTCCTTCTGAATAACGGCCAGTAGTCCTAGCCGTCTTCCGACGATCGGCGTTTTCTCATCTGGCACTCATTATTATTACTCACAATGTTCGAAGCCAGATGTTCGGGCTCCTCACTTGCCTATTCTCCGCTGATCTTGCAAGAGGAACCTAGGGAAAGCCCAGCAGCGCTCTTTTCCCGAATATAGCTGGGATTCTTCTTCAAACTAAAAAAAATTATGGTGTCATCTAGAAAACTTAGCAGTTACCGTGCGTGGCGTGCCCTTGCAGCGTTCGATTGCGGTTTGCGATAGGCATCAGGCAAAACCGTCGCTGACCTTTTACGCCATCGCTGACCACGTTGTCGCTGCGCTACGGAACAAAACTTTTCTTCAATCTTAAGTCTATTACTGATACATCTATTGCCGTTTTTCTGATTCCTGTGACGTCAGCTTTCCTTCAGTCTATGTTGTTCAAGAAGTCGGGGGCAGTATGCACGTGACCATTGACGATGAAGGTTTTTAAGGGTTGTGATGTTATATGACGTCTTGTCTACCATTTTTAGTTTCCATTTATGTTCTCGAATCTTAGCGATAGTTTAGCATTTTAGCTGCAGACACTGTTTCAGCCTTTTTTTTTCTTGGCAAATGCTCCGATAAGTTTATTCTGGGAGAACATGGGAGTTTTTAATGGGAAAAATTGCTTAGTTTTGAGACGTGTTTTAAAATTAGATCTAATTATATGTTTCCCTCATTCTTTACATCTATGACACTCATACTCGCGTAAAAATGCTTAGCAGGAGAGAAATAAGCAGTTTACAAATTTTGACAAAGATAGATGAAAGAGCTATAACAATGCTATAGCAAAGAAAAATATTTTAATTGCACATTACCATTACAGTTTATTATGACTTGACTTAGAGATTTTAAAAATACTTGTCGTCGCGGCAGTGATCAATGGTTTTTACTTCAATTGCCACTTTTTAAAATCCGCCATTGATTTGTGCTTATTATTTACGTACTATTTTAATTTTTTGTTTACCTAATTATGAATTAAGACATAGATCGTTTCAATAAAAGCTAAGTAAAAAGAAGGTGTAAATATAAACGAGCTCAGAATTTTATTTACCTAACAATGTGAAATATATTATAACAGCAAAATAAAGACGAAATGATAAACTAAACATGTCTTTCAGCATCATTTTGATTATCCTGCTTTTCATCTGAGCAAGATGCTTTATAGAAAATGAAGCACTCATCTACTATTTGTACTGTAGTTGTTCCGTTTTGTTGTTTTTTTTTCGCTTAGTTTTTTTTTTTTAAATTGATTTGTTTGTCCTAATCTTTTTCAATCAGGACTTGTGTTCCAACTGTGAAATAAATTATGTGTTATTCATTTACTCATTATAATATTGAATTCTATTCTATCAAACCTCACACTATTTAAGATGTATTAATTAGCATTTACATTCGCATAAGAGTGAGAACTTCTTGTTTTCACTGAATTCTATCTTTGTTTAAAGTTTAGCGATCAGCCTTGGATGACTTAAGACTCATAGAGAAAACAGTTAACGGGTAAATCTGTTTTTATTTATGCCTCAAAGAAAACGATTTCACTGCGTTTTCTTCACTGTGAAGTACTGCGCCTATTTTTTAAAATTTTTTTTTGCTTACGCCTATTTTTAAATTTTTTTTTGCTATCTGCCAACATTTCTCGATACTTCAGCAAGTCTCTAACTGTTTTAGAAGCACTGTACTCTGTCTTTCAGTAATAGAGCTTTTTTCTTCTTCTGCAGCATGCCCTCAGCAATGTGGTCTACATCTTGCAGTTTATTCTACACTTTTCGATTTTAGCTATATTTTTATTTTTATGTTTCATTTTGCTTCTTTCTGAAGGTCTTCTATTCCCCCAGAGATTTCCAGAGCCTTGAGAGATATTTAATAAACCTTGGGTATTCTCGAGGTCTGAAGAAGCACTGAAATAAAGCAACAGATTTTATATAAAAGTATTTTTTAAAATTCGCTGTGAGGCATTAATATGCTTTACAATTTCCAGATACTCACATCTGCGGTATTCTGCAACGTCGAACAGGACATGCTTTTTTACTGCAGAAGAGGAAATTCCCAGAGTTCCACTGGCCTTTCCTCAAAATTGAAGAGTTTTGTTTTTGCTGTTTGACAACGGATGCCGCATGTTTTTGCTGAATCCAGTTTTGAGGGGGTGATATGTTGCGACCTTTACGAGCTAGACGCTTTCCAAGATACCATCTTTTAGTTTTCGCCACATTTTCCGGTTTTGGGTACTTCTCCTATTTCTTTGAGTGAGAAACGGCTGTTCGTGGGCAACTTCCACACTACTTGCTTTTTGGTTGACATTCTATTTTTATATTTTTACCACATCGCTGTGAATTTCCCACCTAGTGCGATTTTTCGCTCTAAGTGAGAGAAGCGGACGAGACAGCGAGAAATCAGGAAAGAACAGCTCGTCGAGAATTTTGACAGCAGCCAGTCGAACTCTTCATCCTCAGAGGGGGCATATCCTCACCTAGTCGGGCTTTCACTGTTGGCACGTCGTTGATCGTGAATCAACGGCAGCCGGGCAACTGTTCCGTCGGCATCTCGTCCATTTATTCGCATCGCAAAGCGATCGCGACATCTACAATCGCATCGTTTCGCGTTCGGCGCACTGTCAGCCGACCAGTGTGCATTTAATTGCGTGTCGGCACTTCTGAATTCCGTCCTGACACATGTCTGGCCAATCGTCGGCGAATTCTAAGGGAATCCGCGAAATCGCACCGTACCGCACGACTGTCAACTGTCGCTGCGATTTCCCCAAGGCCTTACTTTGTTTCCTATGGTATTTCTCTGTAGCTGTGATTCTGGAATGTTAGCGTTTGGGAGTGTTCAATGCTAAGAGGTCGTCTAGCTGTTCTGCTCTGCGGCCTTCATCATAGCTGCTCGCCAACTGACGGCTGTTATTGAGTGCTAGGAGCTGCAGGCTTGAATGACCGATATAAGACGGTAAAGGGAGACTCGAGTCTTCACGAGTCCCTCTCCTCACAAATAACTCGAAATTCCTAGCTGTGTTAATGATTTGGAAGGATGTTTGTTTTATGTTTTTGTAGTGTAAAGACCACCTTGCTTGTAGCAACACTTTTAACAAAGATAGAAGCAATCTGCATGTCTTACAATTCCCAGGTTTTCCTTTCATTCTGGATATGTTTGACGCATGCATTAGCTTAATACTCTTTGTTCTTGGTTTCTACACTGAACTAACACTCAGTTTGGCTGAATTTCAGACTTGTTTTTAAAACGGAGATTTTGCCTAACGGCTTGAAAAACGATCTGCGAACGCTTTCTAATCTAGCCCTTTACGATTGTATCCAGTGGCTACTTTCGTAGATTACTAGTTCGCTTTCCTTTATTCGGAAAAGAAAAACTCATTGAAATCGACATAATTTCATACCGCTGTTTCGTTTGTCATTTTGATTAAATAAATGAAGTAAAGAAAATTCCGAAGTTCGCAATATATTCGTATCCAAATCCTATTTAAAGGAAAATCTTTTTTCGCGCTACTGTAATCTTTTTATTTTAGTTTTTCTAACGTGCTTAGCATTTTTGAGAAAGGCATTGAAATCCATATGACACATGTACTAGGAAAAACAGTACTTTCGCCCAGTTCATTTTTTAAAACCTTTTCTTACATTTTTTCTAGGGATATTCCCAAAGTTATTATTATTTGAAAATGAGGCTTTTTACTCGTAAACTCTAACTAATTTCACGCATTTCCAGTGAACAAACCTTCCAAGTTTTTGCTGCCTTCAGCAAAAAACTGCTATTATTGGGTCTACTGGAGGTTCCAGTAAGGAATGTCGTTTACGAGAAAGAGTAAGAGAGCGGCGTCTATGGCGGAAAAATGGGGATTTGCGAATGTATAAATTTCTCCTGAAGGTTACTATTCTTTTTCTGCTAATAAGCCTTGTTTAAGCTTTTTTTCAGAGTATTTTTCGTGCCCTACAATCAGAGTAAAGTCTTTTAGAGTGCAAGAATATTTCGTAACACGGTAGAAAGTCGTACCCGAAAATCTTGACTACCACCACAGACAATTATCTGCATCGCAAAAGATTCAAAAAAATGAAGTGTGATATTTTTTTCGAAAATTATTTAGTTCCAAAACGACTGCAACTGGAATGACTTTGAGGCGCCTGAAAAATGCATAAAATATTTCGAAATTCTTCCAAAAATTTGGTAAAGACTCTATATAGCTGAAGATTTAGAGTCTAAAACTGAGCTCTTG
>KN549211.1:457423-470575 GCA_000797555.1 Oesophagostomum dentatum | reverse complement strand
GCCTTTCAAGAGAGATCCTCTAAGGAAGGAATTACCCTCAAGGGGTCACTTTGTCGTCCGAAGGTGGGTCTGGCGCGCGATTTCTGCCCAAAACAACACCAGTAGGTGGGAGATGTACCGGTTCAGGTTACAGACGCGGTCCGGATGGTGGTGCTCACTAACTTCTAGGCAGCACTTGCTACCAAGTACTAGTGCCAGAAGAGGCGACGAACTCTAATAATAGTAATACCGACCTCGCTCGTTCGAGCTTTTTTACAGTGCCATCCAATGTAAATAACAATACGTAGCAGACACTATCACTTATACACCAACTTACTACTATACTGCTACCATACAATAACTTCACGATCCAGGTTTATTATCCTGCAGTTAATAAATGAGAAAACAATAGAGTAAGACACGGTAATAGATATTGCATAGTAACATTTTTAGCTTTTTAGATTTGGAACTACAGCTTTCTCTTAGAAATTTTGTTCAAAAAAGCAAAATTTAACGGAAAATTTTAAATAAAGCAACGACATCATTGAATGATTTGACTTCATTAACTGAATTCTTTTTAATAAGACAAGTTTAGACGAACTGTCACAAAAGTATGGATCATACATAAAAAATGCCCTGAGCTCTTGTGAAGAAGTTGAAATATTTTGTAAGCTGTTAAAGAGCCTTTTTCCTAAAATTTTCACCGATACGTCAAAATTCAGCACGTAGTCTTGACTAGGCAGTGAATTTCAAATTGTTCGCCTATTAGTATAATTTGTGCATATGCGTTGAAGCTGCAAGCTCTCCAATGCTCTTCTGCTCCTTAATCTTACCTTTTTGCGCACTATGCCAAATTATCATTCTCTTACATTTGTTCTCGTCACCGAGTAATAAAGAAATCTGAATATTGATGGGGATAAAAGGAAAGATAAATTACAGTTGGTTGTCAATAACTCTTACGAAAAACGAGGCATTCAAAAATCGTAGTCTTAGAAGAGGTACGAAAAATGTCTGAACTACTGCAGGAATCCTGAAGTCATAATTTATTACTGAATTTCAGGGAAGTTGCAGCATTGAAGGAAACTGTGAGCCTCGCTAATTTCCATAGAAGGTAAGGAATGCAAGGAAGAGTAAAGTAAAGAATTAATAAAACAGCTCTGAAGCACTCGAGTAACCTGCATTCCAGCAATTCCAACTCTGAGCATCGTCTTTAGTGTGAGGGTGAGAACAACCCGAAAAAATTTGTCCTGTGAACTGACTTACGAACAGATGAAAAGTGATTTTCAGAGAAGAAAAAAATTTGGGAATTTTTACTTTTCTGTATATGTGTCCATTGTATCTTTAAAAATTTCTTGATTCCTTTCCTTCGGAAGCGTAAATTAAACTTTTCAACAATATAATATGTAAAAGGCGCCAGCGAGCGGCGGTCACCACCGCCCGCCGCCGCCGATTTTTAATCGCTCTTGGCGCCAACTGTAGTATATCCTCTTCATTGTTTGCGTGAATTACAAGCACTTAAAGACAGCACCCACGGAAAAAATCATTATACATCTTCTGCCAGTTTATTGAAGGACTGTGATTAAACAAGCCACATCCAAAGTAAAAATGCGTGAAACTTTATTTTTGCTGAAGAAATGCCGCTGTTGGAGTGGGCAGAGTGTGCAAACAGAGCCAACGAGCTCGAAAATGGTACCTTCGCAAGCAAGTTGTGAACAAATTAAACGCGGCGGAAAGGCATGGATTGCTTAATTGCTGTTTGCTCCCCTGCTACAACGTTAAGCAACGCTAAAACCTCGTCTCAGCTGTAACATCACCAAAAGAAGCAGCTAAATGGATAACTCGTCCGCAAACCGCGGGCGAGTTTTCCCGGGTGGATTTCTTGGCCAAAAATGACTTCCGAGTCGAGATTTTTGGAATATAGCTCGTTTTCGAGTTCCGCTTTCGGAATCCATCAAGTGCTCAGAAGGCGTTCTTCGCGTGAATGCTGCCTTAACATTGGAATACGGAACTGCACTCCTGCTAGAAGAACCCGTCAGTCAGTTGCCCTGACGTTTCCACGTTTACTTCATACATTTTCTAACGCAAGCTTTCTACTGAGTAATACAAATTCAGATTATCAAAAGACATCATCACGCCTCGCTAATTCAGTTCAATTACTCAGTTTAGAAAAACAGCGCAGAGAAACATGCCAGTTTCCAGAAAAACCTAGTATAACTGGTTCGAGTACCTAGATGAACATTTTTCATGAGCAGGTCCATAGAAGGGATACAATTACTGCCCTTTCATTTCTAATTTGATTTAATCGATTGGCTGGCTGAACTTGACTACATTTGAGCGAGTGAGTTCTGCAGATTGGATTGCAAAATGTGAATGTGTCCAACACATTCGCCAGGCCGTTAGCAACTTTTGCGTAAAACAAAACTGTCACACATATCATCCATTCAGAAAATGATGTGTATTAATCAATGTTCACTGTAACTGCACAGCAACGCCTTCATATTACGCCTTGGCTGTTTGCCAGGTTTGGAGTGAAGCAGACACGTGCGGTCAAGAGAGACGCAGGGTTTTCAAAACCGCATTAAAATTTTCCCGCCAAACCTATACCACTTACGTATGACAGTTTTCAAAAGTTGGCACGCGTTCAATCTCGATTATTAGATGAATGGATGATAGGATAAACTAAAGAATCTCTTGATATAATAAAAGAGCTAGTTTATCTAGGAACGTGGAAGCGCGAAAGCCGAGTAGATTAGTTGCCAACACAACATTTTTGTAAAGGTTGCGTTACAGTAACCAAACTGTCCACCTGTGCAATTTGTGGTGGATCTTAGCCAGATCAAGAAACCTGATTAGTTCGCAACTCTTTTCAATTCGCATTCATAGCCTGAGAAAAAACGTAGCATGTAGCAGAGTCAGCTTTAGCATCCGTCAAAGCTCTAGCATCCAACGAAAATGCTGCTCACGATTTTGGGAACTATGCAAGTTCAGATTTTTTTAAAGACTCGGCGAAACCGATGTGGCTAGCTCTGGTGAATGGTAAAAAAGCGGGGATATAAAATGCGCTGGTCATAGCCAGACATATGAAAATGACCAAGAGTTTTGAAAAGAAATCGAAAAGGAGAAATTCGCAGTTATTCGCAAATTAAGCATACTCTAGAGCAGGATTTTTAAATTGCTCGAATTTTAAACCAATTCTAAAAAAGCGCTATTTCTGCAATTGAATTTTGGATAATATTGAATCCTGCTTGTGAGCGTTCGAAATCCGAAAAACTGTGCATTGCGAAAGTCCGACCCGAGATCTAATATCACTTGAAACTCTGAAATGCAGATTGTTCACAGTTCTAATATGTTGAAATATCTACGCGAGTTAGTTATTTGGTCCGATATATGTCATATACACCTTAAGGCGAAGAAACTGAAAGGCTCGTAAGGACAGTTGTACAATTCTACACTCACCACCTTGAAATCACTTTGACTACACCTAAATTTCAAAAACAAAAGGGAAAAAATCTGCTCTCAAGCAAAATTACTATTTGCGTAAATGAAGTTCTCTGATACTTTGAACTGCAGTCCGAAATATGGTTATGCATATCTGGTCCCTATTTCCCTAATATCAGCTCCATAGTATTTCTTCAGATACGGGAATGCCCGGGTAACTCCGCTGGAGATACATAAACTCGTTTGTTGTTGAGCAGAAAATCTCACAATCGGCAGCGAGTTGGCTCCAAATCAAATCTGCCCTGGCCTATATTACGAGGTGCTAAAACAACGCGAGCGTAGTGAGCTGCAATTTGCTGAGCTTTGCTAAAACCTCCTGAGCAATGTAACGTTGAAGCGGCCAATTTTCTAGTGCAGGCTTACTCTTGAAAAGTACAGTAACCAGGAGTGGTAGCAATTTGCTTTAAACTCGTAGTTCTAGAAGAGAGAAGAATGTGCATTGACACCCAGTATTATCTGTTAACCAAGACCTAACCGAGAGAATTCAGCGAATCCCAAGTGTTTGCAATGACTATGTAAAACTTCCAGCACATTAGGGGATCCGAACCTAGAACTTCCCCTCCGGTCCTATAGCGCGCAGACATCCGAACCACTACACCACGGACTCTTATCAGCACGTCTTTGATTTTACTGCAACAAGAAAACGGGGTAGCAGAGAGATGCAGTGTACAAGCCACCAAAAACCTTACTTTTATTTCTTAAATTTTCGTTCAACCTCACCTTAATGAAAAAGAATGAGCAGTTTGGTAGCAAAAAGAATACAGCAGAAGAATTTTTCGGTTGAGATGCCTTGTGGAAAAGGAGATGACGCGTTATAGTTGATCTATGAGCCATCGCATCCATTTGAATTCTGCCACCCCAAGATGCAAGAATTTCGCCATCGAGGTGGTCTGACACGAACTTGAGGAGCGGATTAGCTCCTGACTTGTGCTTTGCAGCGAGGAAAACAGGGTGGGCGCCGGCCTACGCCCTGGTTTCACGTCCAGCCTACTTCCTGGCGCTTTGCTGACTACACTCTCCCCACATCCAGGATCCAAAAAGTACTCCGGAGGACTTTTTGATTACCGGCAGTTCGCGTCTCTGCGCTTCTGCAGTCTCGCTACTATCTGCGATTTCCCCATACCACTAACTCGGAACTGAGGCCGCGGCGTGTCTGACTGACGGTTCTGCTGTCGCGTCTGTTACGATAACTAGACGATGGTAACTTACACGTTAAGCAAGAAAAACTTCTGAAATTGAAACGCTTATTAAAACTCTTTTGTTCAAGCCTTTCTTATTTTAAATAATTTTCTATATGTCTGCTCGCTGACTGAACAGTTGAAATATTGACTAAAATCCGATTAAAGCATTTTTTCGTATGATATATTTTATACAACTACCGGTAAACTTTTTCGCACAACTGCCAGTAATGGTCAAATTGCTACTACTCCAGACTGTTTCTGCAGGTAAGGATGATAAAGTTTCTAAAACTAGGGAAAAAATAAATACAGAACTTCTGCCCACCTCATGAACCATAAAATCAGTTGGACAAATTGCACCGGGTTTTTTCCAGTCCGTTTGTTCTAGATTATGGAACGCTATTCACACATCTGTGAATGAGATTCACTCGCACAGCATTCAAAGAACTATCCCACTGGCAAAATTCCAAGCGCTACCTCTTAAAATAAAATCCGCATTTTGGTGATATGTACTTGAACGTATGTTGTAGGTATACTCCCCCCTTATTACTTCCACGAATGCTTAGCAAAGCTGTATTTTGGGGGACGTCTGCTTTAAACGATCACAGAACATAGCATCGGCTTCGGTTGCGGTATTATTAGCATGGTGAATAAGTCTAGCGACCCTGTTTCTGCTATTTTCGCATAAAACGATTCACATAAGTAAATGAACAGAAAATAAAAAATAAGCAGATAACAGAGAATAAATAAATAGAAGCGAGTAAGCATGACTAATCCAGTATGTCAGGGCCGGGAGAAGCGTCAGTAACAAATCAGTTCAAAAATTCATCTCTGCTCGAGTTTCTGTGGACAAAAACGTTTCAGAACTCTGTAAACTGCCTAGAAAATAAAACCTCGAATGACTGGAATAGTGCTAGTTTTCTAAACGTATAAATGAAAACTTACATGCCTTTAATTCACAGAGCAGTGGCAGAGATCGTTTTAAGTAATAAAAGAGGTATGTTGTCGATAAAGTTATAGCTGGAATAGTCACAAAATTTAGTTGCCCAGCCAATACTAGGCTCTTAATCTGTGGGAATTTCCGCAGATGGAAAAAAATTTTATCCAGAAAAAGCTTCTGGCGCTGAGCGCCATTGGAGTAGTCTTGAGCAAGGGTCTCCCTTGCCTTCTTTGGAACGACAGCTTAGAAACAGCATCGTAATCGAAGTGCATCAAAGTGTAAGTGCACAAAATTTGACACAGTGGAACCATGAGATCACCAAATTTGTATGATTCGACTGTTAATGATCAAAAGGGGAATTTCCACCGACGTAATAGATTGTGCTATTTGCACGCGGGAACTATAGATTTTATGCTATTGAGATGTGCTCTAAAATACATGTGTTATGTTTCTCCTGAGTTATGGGCACAAGCCCGAGGAGCTTAGATCAAGTGAGTCTTGCCAACGTTTTCTGCTGAGATTCTTTAGTACATTTGATGATTCCAAAAATAACTGAAGCATCAAGCCGGCAAAACAGCAGGCTTCAAAAGGTTAGTTTGCAGTTTGATTAACCGTCCATGGCTCAGTTTAATTAGCACCAGCGGAGCAGTACCGCTCTGCGGTCCTGCTCCGCTGGTTTGAACGGCTTCGCCGTTCCGTTTTGTCTCATCCGTTTCTACTATTTCTCCGGTCAGTGCCTAGCATGGGGTACACAAGGCAGGTGGTTTACGCGTCGCACCACTCACTTCGGACTGGCCATGCATAACGCTTGACGGCACGCGCACGCGCGGGACGGGTGTTTCCAGAGTTGTGCGAAAGTGAAATTTTAAAATCACAAAAAGTGAAACGTAAAACGAATCGCCAAAAACGGTCGTAAAAGGTAAAACGTAAATAATAAATCGAAAGCACTGGGAGTTCACATATAAAAATTCCTTAAATTTCTTCTCTTATCCTTTTTTTTATTATTTCGAGTTGTTAAAGGCAGCACTCGTGCTCGGAACCTTCTTGAGTTCTCAATGGATTCTGAAAGAGGAGCTCAAAAAATGGGTTGATATTTGAATTTCTCAGCTCAAAAGTCTTTTCTGACCAAGAAAATCTCCCCAGAAGACTCGTCCGCGATCTCTTGGACGAGTTGTCCCAATAGCTATCCACCCTATTTAGAGCGCTATAGCACCTGCATATGAGTAGAACTGAAAGTCTCTTACATGTCCTCGCATTAAGAGTGATCAGACGATTCCAGTAGGAAGCGTACGGCGAAATAGAAAACTCGTCCGCGAGATTGAGGACGAGTCTTCTGGTGCGATTTTTATGGTTCGGAATGATTTTTGAGCCGAGAAATTTGAACCTCAACCATTTTTCGAGTTCCTCTTTCAGAATCCATTTGTCCAACTTGTTTACACGAATAGATGAATGCCCTTCTTCCTTTGTTAGGCTGCCATCTCCCACTTTTCAAATGCAAAAATCTTGCAAAAACACAAGAAAGTTCGGTATGATTTATAGTTGGAGGAAGGAAATGATATGTTTTAAGCTGTGCACTAAATGCAGCACTCCCGCATAAAACTTTATTCAAGTACCGACAGTATTTAAGAGACAGATCCAGAAGAGAGCTAGGGTTTCAAAATCTTCGATTAATTGTAATGTAGTTAGATGAATGAATAGCTCCGGTGAACAAGGCGACGGAGAGCTACTCTGCGAAATCGCGCCAAGTGTCTCTCCATCCAAGGAAATGGAGGTTTTAGAACACTGATCGTGCTTATTGGTCCGTTATTTGTAGACGAAAGTTGGAGTGGGTGCATCTTCTGTGAAGCAGAGGCATCCTCGGAAGGAAGAGTTTTCTTATGTGAAAAGTGCTGCATAAAGTTGTAAACGCAACACAGAAGAGTATGTATTTTTGATGGTATTTGCTGCGTCTGCTTCTCACTAATTAGCTTGAGTCGACCACGAGACGAAGGCACTTTCTGTCCATGGACCAATAAGGTCGTTAACCAGTGTATTGATCTCTGAATTAGGACCACTCTCTCCCCCCTAATTTATGCTCTCTTGTACTCTCGCATACTCATATTTTTGTTAGCTCACGTACACTAGGAGCCACGTAAACAGTCGCAGAGTTATCGGAGCGGCCGCAAGCTTACCGGACAGCTCTGACACCAGCAATTCCGTGTTGTGGCTCACAGCGAGCTGAAATATTGAAAGTGCAGCGACTAGATATTATAAAATTCTCTAAACCACCAGAAAACACACAAAGAACTGAAATATCCGCCGCACTCATAAATAGTGTGAGAGTACCAATACCGCTAGATTTACAAGCTTTCATTACGCAGTGAAAACTGCCCTGCGTCGTCAGAAATGCATTTGGTAGTCGACAGCCACGTGGACTGCGGTGAGGTTTTTGCCCTGTCAAACAGCTGGTAGGCTCGCCGCTCACTGGCTCTCAACAAACACCGCATCATTAACACATGACTTGGAAACTACTCTTCCCTAGAGAAACGCTTTAAAAGTCTCTGATGAGGCCTTATGTGAGCGTAATTTCTGCGCCTAGGGCGATTGATCGCTGTGCAGTTAACCGCATGATCTGTGCAGCCGTTCATCAGCAGAGAAGCTGGAGCAGCTATATTTCTGCTGCTTGCTTAATCACAGAAAACCAGATAATTGTGTGAATGCATAAATGGGGGGCGTAAGAAGTTAAAAGCAGGTGCTGAACGTGTCTGATATTTCCAAGGATTTTTTCACTACCTTTTTTCCTTTACGCAGGGTCCTGCAAAGGGCCTTACGATTGCTATTTCGGTGTAGCACATCAGGGCAACGAAATAACATAGCCAGAATTCCTGGTGAGACCTGTTCTTCGTATCTGCCATAGAGGATGTGAAGAAGACGCCACTGACGACAGTTGTACCGCAAAAACCCAAAACGAACGACAGATGTAACAGCGCCTCTAACATAGGGTTAAGCGTAGTTGCTGCAGTCGCAGCAGGGGAGGCGGAGGGGTCGACTTTGAGGGTTTATGTACAATACTGTCGGTATCTTTGGGTCAGAAGACGAGAAAGACGCAAAAGTGCGGCTTTTGCGTCTTTTCGTTATAGCACGTTTATTTCGAAAGAAAACCCTCAAGTATCGTATATTTTTGAAATCAGCAGTAGATAATCTACCGATCTAGATGGTTATTCATATTCTATACCCACGCTCCAATGCCCTGAGGGCACAAATGTCAGAAAAGGCTGAATAGGACAAGTTCAACTGAGGAATATGTGTTGAAATTGACAGGTGTTATTACCAGAAATCGACTATGCTCTGTATTTCCTGTTTCTTTCAGAATTTTGCTAATACATAATATTGAAGAATTCCGCGACTCGCATGGTTTAGCTCTCTGTTGCAACTCAATGAATTAGTCTGCAGTTACCAAGTTTCAGCCATGAAGAAAGCCTTTCTTGTACTATATAGCTATAGAAAATAAACGGTCAAAATTTAGTAATCGTCAAGTTTCCGAGCGGAAATATTGGAGTTCGCCATCGCGTACGTCATAGATGCAACTTTGGCGCGAGCGTCGTGCTCACCCTTGCTAAATTGAGAAGAAGAAAATTCTAATTCTAACAGAGGAGGCTCACTTCTTGAAGACTTTTGTGTATCTCCACCACAAACTCTCTTGATTTGCTACTTTTAAGCTCTCAAAGTTGCCTGGAATGGGAACAAAAATTGACATTCTCTAAAAAAAAACCTACTGCGTAGAATCAGGTCTATAAAGGACAGTTCCTTAGTGTATTTTTCCAAGTTTCACCGTTAGAGTGCAATTTGGTTTCCCTCTTAAGTTCTGTGCGCTTATTTTATTTGTCGCTCGATCATCCGCAGCCAGCCAAGAGCAAAGCTTCGCGTGCAGGTCACGTGATTGCGCGGCACTGCAAAGGACTAGTAGGGCTGGTCCTGAAACGATCGGCGGCGGTTTTCTTCCTGAGGTGTGCAATCACGTGAATTGCGCGTGCGTTGGCAGCCAAACGCAACCCACCGGCGAATAAAATAAGTGGACAGAGCTCACAAAGGGAACAAAATTGCACTCTAACAGTAAAGCTTGAAAAAAAAACTAAGGAAGTGTCTCCTGCATACCTGATGTCTACGTAATCGTCTTTTCGTGGAGAACGTCAATTTTTGATCCCATTCCGGGTAACTTTGACAGCATAAAAATAGCAAACCGGGAGAGTTTATGATGGAGAAACACAAGAACCCTTCAAGAAGAAGACTCCTCTGTAAGAACTACCAATTTTATCTTCTCAATATAGCAAGTGTGAGCATGACACTCGCGTCAAAGTTGCTTCTACGATATCCTCGATGGCGAACTCCAATATTTCTGTTCAGTTAACTTGAAGATTATCTGATCTTGACCGTTTAATTTCTGCCATTATATAGCACAGTAAAATTTCTCAGGATGGCTGAAACTTAGAGACTGGAGACTAATTCATTGAGTTGCCACAAAGAGGTAAACTGCGCAAGTCATGAAATTCCTGAGGATCATGTACTGACAAAATCCTGAAGAAAACAGCAAAAGTAGACCAGAGACGGGCTCCCGTAGTCACATCTGCCAATTTTACTGCATATTTCTCAGTAGAACATGTCTTATTGAGCCTTTTTCTACATTTTTGCCCTCATGGCACTGGAGTGTGGGTATGGAATAGCGATGACCACCTTGATCGGTAGATTGTCCATTGCCGATTCAAAAAATATATGACATTTGAGTGTTTTCTTTCGAAATAAAAGAGCTATAACGAAAAGACGAAAAAGCCACGCTTTTGCGTCTTTTTCGTCTTCTGACCCAAAGATAATGATGGTACTGTAGAAGAAGAGGATCACATCAGAGTCGCGATATAATAGCACAAGCTAATAACAGTGGCTGTGTCAGTAGTGGAGTAACTAACCAAAATCAACAATATCGGCGAGTAAGCACCTGAGAAACAGCGCCCCTTCGCAACGCGTTGCTGTGCGGCGCGTTTTACAGTTGAAAAGTAGGGTCAACCAAAACATGGTTAGCTCTTTTACACCAGAACAATATGGAATTTGTCTAAGGTAGTATGAAGAGGAAGAGTCCCTCTATAGCTGATTTAGTAAGTTGCAGGAGGTTAAGGAATCTATACCAAATCAAGCCTTGCTATTTTCAATTTTTGTCAGAAATAATGTCCAAAGTAGAGCTTAAAGGCACAGTTCCACCTCGTTCAGGTATTCGAGATTTTGGTGTATTCAGAACCAGCGTGACATGCCGAACTCAATGATAATACATACGTCCGATTAAAACAGTCAAAAAAACCCGTTTTTCGAGGCTAGATCAAAACATTTCCGTACGAGTTGTCTTGCCGCCAGTAATCTTCCTTTCTACGACATCGTACTCGCTTCGAAGCAATTTAGTAATATGGCGTCATACTAAAGAAAGGCTTCTCATGTCAAATGCTTTAAAATTCCCCGCCGACACAACAGCATTCACGAAATTTACTGCTTTGATCTGAACACGGTGATCAATTTGGGGTGTCAAGGCTGCTTTGGGCTACGTGCAATTTGCGAGGTCACTCGGCCGGGATTTGGAGGATGTGAGAAAAATGTGAGAAACCACGCCTTCGCCAGTACTAAAAACGAATCTTCTACGCTCTGAAAAACGGGGTTTTCGGGTGTTTTTGCCACTGATTTCTACAGTTTTGTGATTAGCGGCTTCCAGCGGTTCCGTCCAGGGCAAAATCTTAGAAGCGATTCCAGGTGAGACTGTGCCTTTAAGTTGCAGCTCTCAAAACGCACAAAAATCACGAAAAAATCAGGCACTTTCTCTGCGGAACAAACCATAGGGCAAGGTATCAAAAGCATGCAGAAACTTCGACTTTGTTTTTTAAGTCACGCAGGTTTGTAATAGACACCTTTATTATGCCTAACGTTTCGGCTGAATACCGTCTTCAGAGGCCTGAAAGTATGTCAACCTGCTTTCATTCGGCAACTGTAACGGCCAAAGACCTCCACCTACTGGTACGTTCAATTCGTCCAGATAAGAAGTCAGTAAGCCTCAAAGCGTCCATCGACTCACCAAGTGTCTCACGAGTGCAGCGAAACTTGCTACTGATGACTAGCGATCGTCAGGATTGACAGTAGAGACTGAGCATCCCAACTGAGTTGGGTATGCTTAAATATTACGGACGATCTCATAGCTGACACAATCCTATAAATGGCATTAGATCACTTGTTATGGATAAATGCTCATTTCTTCCGTTCATGCTGGGCGTGCGGGCCAAGATCCACGCAGCTTCCAGCACTTTCCGAGCACACGTACTTTCCTCATTTGCCAATGTTGTGCATTTAACATCAAAATCGGTCCCGCTAGCATCTTCGCTTCGATGTTTCCTCAGCGGACTTGTCAAGCTCTCTCGTCTTTTGCTAGCCATGTGTTCTTTCATGCGTACGCCCACTGGTCGACCAGCTTCATCAACATACGTAGCATGGCAACTCAAGCACTCAATTTGGTACACGACTCCAGACCTCGCGCAATCCCCCGCTTTTCCATACGGGCAAACTACGCAATCTAGTGTGGTGCAAGCTCTATCATACAGTCTATTACGAACCAGTTGTCGCTTAATGTTGTCATTTGGAATGTTCACCAAGACAACATCGTTTTCTAACTGAGCTTGCCTCAGGCATTCTTTGACAGCGTTGCTTACCCTATCGGAAATGAATGGTAAGCGGAGAGGAATTTTGTTTTCTCTCTGCTGCCCATATTGTTCGTCAGATGTTCTTCGTGACCGTCTGGATCTTGTCGGGTAACCGTTACTCTCAATAATTTCGGATGCCAGCTTCAACGACTCTTCGCGCTCAATGTCGCCACTACAAACTTGGACCGCCGTTTTGCACATGCTGCGAATAACAGCACGTTTAACGGCGGCAGGATGGGCGGATTGTGCATGAAGAATGATGTTCTTGCAGCTTCCTTTGCGATACCATTTGACATTCATCCTACCATCCGCAAGCATTAGCTGGGTATTTAGGAATGGTAGCCAACCGACGTGTGGTTTTCCTCTCGTCAAGCGTAGGTACTGCGAGTGATGATTGAGTATTTTGAAACATTCAAACGTCAAATGACTCTACAACGCAATTTCGGTCGATGTTGGCATTGCGCAGCTGGTCAAGGAAATGGCTGGTGTTAGGTAAATGGGCCGATATCTTTTCGAGGAGCTGGATGACAATTTTATTCAAAAACCACGATATTCTGTCAGTTGGTCCGCCAACACAGCTAATGATCGGTCTGATCTTGTGCGACGCGGCGGTTGTGGAGTGAATGTCCGAAGTGGAGAGCTTGTGCGTCTTTATGAGGCTATAAAAGCCGGGGCATATTGGATTATCCAGCTTAAGCCTACTGAGGAACCTCTCGTTAAGACCGGCTTCCTTATCGATCTTCTCCCATACGTGTTTCAAACGTCTAGCTTGCGAAAGGAAATCCTTCTCAGCTACACGATGATAAATCGTAGAGTCCGAAAGGTGAATCTCAGTAATCTCGCGATCTAGTGC
>KN549211.1:438190-451849 GCA_000797555.1 Oesophagostomum dentatum | reverse complement strand
GTTCGTCGGACCGCTCTGACCATTCCTTGTAAGTACAACAACTGCACCATCGTTTGGAAAAACGATGCGATGTCGGCGATGTCGCGTTTTTTTTTGTCATCGCCTTCGAATATCCCACTTAAAATGAGGAGAAAATGAGTAATTTTTGCATCTTTGTGATCAGCAGATGACGGGCTATCTAGCTGTTACCCCTATTGGCACATTAGGGCAAATAATTGACACAAATTCTGCAGCCGTAACTATCTCAAGTCTTCCAGATATGCTGTAGGTGATATCACACCTCATTAACTGAGTCCTACACGGTTCGTTGCAGTGTGCCTTCCAGACAATTGATCGCCTTCGCTATAAAAATTTACTAGTTTTTTGCGTAAACATATTAGCAAAATGCCCCATTGAATAGGCTAGATTCTGCTGATCGTAGCTATATAATTTTCATGACTTTTTTTCATGAAAATGAAGTGAGTTATAAGGATACGACGCAAAAAACGCGACATCGCCGATATCGCGTCGTTTTCCAAGCGACAGTGCAGTTATTGTTTGGTTGGCGGTACTCCCACCTGAGCCGAAAACGATGGGGGAGTGTCTAGTCAAAAGTCCCTCTCTTAGGTTCACTCTCTTCATAGAAAGCTCTGCTCAACCACTGAACACAGTTTACTTGAATAGTTAATGGTAGCTGTTCTTTTTACTCAAGCCAACAGATAATTGCCGCGAGAAGTGGCTACTAACTTTCGTGTGACAGTCCAAATGCACCCAGAATGTTCCTCACCACATCACTGAGCACAGATAGAATGAAAGGATCCGCAAAAGTTTTTTTTAGTTTCTAGTCTATGAAATTCGTATAGGAACTAGTTTCACTGAAGATTCTTCTTTAAAATATGGTAGCGTAAAAACGTGGTTTGAAGGGTCAACAAGGAATACAGAAAGCAAGTAATAGTGGCGAAAGAAAAATTAGGCAATGAATGATGTAGCAACTAACGTTTCGAGATCTTTAGACGCCGGCATTTAACAGGAGCACGGGACAGCAATTGCGAGGATATAGAGGAAATAAAGAAAATTCGTCATACTAGAGATTAAAATATTGTAAAGGAAATTTATTGATAAGATTATTTTTTCAAGTTAATCTAAATCCGTCATCAGTACTGCAATCTGTTTTAAAATTTTTGTTCAATCACTTGCGAAACAACAGCTTCTCTGGAATAGCTTATAAGGACTCATTAACAGGCGCAAAATACTCGGGGGACCATCTAACAAGGAAGAGTACCGAATGACACCGGAGCCTGGTCAGAGCAGTGATTCGCCTGAAACAAACTTTAATTAGACAAATTCCAAAAGCTTAATCCTCGGCGAGGCTTAAGAAGCGCTTCCAGGCAAAACACTGCGAACAGAATAAGGCCCTATCCTCGTTTTTTTTCTCCTTGAAATACCATTATTAAACAATTTCTTCCCGCTTTCGTGCATATTTCCTGATAGATAACCTGAACAAAGACAGGCTAAAAAATCGACTTCCTCAAAGGCACTATTTATCATTAGAGCAAAGGCCTCAATAGAGCTTCGGGTTGATTTCATTACCTAAGGTGGAGGTACTTGATCGCCAACTAACAGCACGTACTCATTTCGTGAAGTGAGTATTTCAACACTAAGGTAACGGCTTATATTTTAAAAAAAATCGCACAAATTTCGTTCTTCCTTCTACGTATGCAAAGCGAGCTTGGGCCAAAAGATTTTGAGCTCTAGTGCAAAGGAAGTGCAATGTGGCAAGGAAGTATATGCTTAAGAGGAGGAAGGAGTGAAATTCTAAAATGACACTTTGTTCGGCGAAAATACCGTTGCCGAAAAAATAGCAATAACAAAGGTATGCAAAAATGCTATTGTCGTATCATGAAGAATGGCGAGTACTGGTGACAAGATTGGTACTACTGCGATCGCGATGATAAAAATAGGAAAGCAATGATGTTTAAATGGTTAAGTCATGCACCTGTGTGTATACAGCCAGGCGTCACACAAATATCCTCGTCATCATTGCTCAGGTATAGGTACAATAATCCGATGAAGAGTAGTAAGGAGAGTAGGAAGAAGAATAACGCCAGGCCGCCGAAGACACGCTCCCGAGCAGCCATGCGGGCAGAGCAGAGCTGTAGGCCCCCGTCGCTGGGTTTTCTCTGGGCCGAGTTCACGACGGGCGCTCCTCCGCCGTTTGGGTGCTCCGTGGTCGCCGAGGTCGTCGTGCCGCCGCCGTCTCCACCGTCGGACCTTCTCCGTTCGGCTATGCTGAAATACGAGTATGGCACCGTGTTCCTCTGCAGCTCGCTGGCTTGGGTCACAGATCCTCTCGCATGCACTGAAATCAGCTATTTGAATTTGGAGCCGCATTTTAGCGGAGCTAACTCGGATCAGAACGAAGAGAGTAGGACTATGCGACCTGCGCTATTCATTCAGAGGCCTGCCTCTGAGGGAAAAAGCGGAGAGAACGAGTTTTCACGCTTCGGACTAAACTGCTCACTCAAACCCTCATGCGTCAGAAATGGTGACAACATTGGATAGGACCAAACTAATTTATATAAGGTGGCTGATTGGCTCAGTTAGAAAAAAACAGATTGCGTGAATACGTAGATTTTTGTTCAATCCGGGTTATGACGTCACATAAGCTAGCTAATTTTGCTCCATCGTCCAGAAATGATAAACTGCTAGTCTTGTTCCATTACTTCTTACTGGATCGGTACCACAGTCATACGCTGCAGTTTTTGAGTTGAAAACAACTTTCCTGAAAAATTAATTTCTGGTAACTCTTAGGCAAAAGTGTCATGTCCCAACTCCAGGTGAGCAAAAAATCAATGCTTTCGCACTCTGCAGGGCTTCTGCAATAGTTAGGCTGCCAACTAGGGAGCAATAGACCGTTCGTTATTACTCCACCAACTCGGTACAGTTCCTTGCTAAGACTGAAGAAGAGAGAGCAAGACATCAGCATTCGAAGGGTAAAGTACAGAGACTGTCGTACACTAGTCGAAGTAAAAAGTAAACCGGAAGTACTACACGAGTTCTGACTGCTGACACAAGAATTCTTATCCATTTCGTTTTTTCCGAACTGTGTTTTTGGGTTTCTCAAAGAAATTTCCGTTTCGAGTTGTGAAAACTGCTGGAGCATTCTACAACGAGCATTTTTATTCAGCGTCTATTCTGTTTCCAGCTAACTCCTGTCCTCTAGAACAAGTATCGTAAGCTACGAAGAATGCAAGAAATACAAAAATATTGCAGTAAAGCGTGGATGAGAAGAAAGCAGAAGGAAGAGCTCAGTTTTACTAGTGAATATGTGCGCAAATAAAAACCTTCAAGTTCTGTTTGAAAACAAGTTTATTTGTACCTACTTATCCGGTATCCTCTAAGAGGGTGCCGTCCACCCACCATGGTTGTGCCGACTATCTCGTGGCTGTCCAGCTACGCGCCAATCCCGCTGTGAGGTCCATTACCGTTGAAGCAGCAAAGCAGAGCTGACGCTGGGTCCACAAAGCAGCAGACGCTCAGTGCTTCTCAAACTCAGTCAATCGCCGCAGGGCAGCTGATACGTAATTGCATAACAGCACAATAAGCGACATCATTCCAGTGGATGTATGCGGGAAACAGTTTTACTGAGATTTCGGTATGAAATATGGCTGCAAGTCGTCCTGGGAGGCCATCGCAGTAAAGTTGTTCAGTTTCGCTTTCAAACTCTTTGAGAGGGGGTTTTACTAACCACGTTATCCAAATTTTAATCCCCAATGCAAAAATCTTTGCCCCCCCCCACCTGGCGCAAAAATTTTAGTGGCTTTGTGCTTTCCTTTCCGCTTATCCTACCTGTAGTTGGACGAGCTTCTCTTGCAGTAGCAAATTTTTATCCTTCTCCTTATCCTTAGCAAAGCAGTGGTTAATACAATATCCTAATCTTCTCAATTTTCGAGTATTCAAAGAGGGCTGTTATTGCTCGACAGGTGTTGAGGCTTCTTTAAAGTACGACATGTTAGACAAGCGGTTCTGAGTGGTGATCAGACGTATTTGGCGCTATCAAGCTCAGCTTCTATTTATTCTCACTAGTGGCAAGTCCATCTATACCTTCCGTGCTTAAAGCCAGCACTCACTCTCAGAACGCTTCCTAAGTTATCGATGTATTCTGAAAAATGAACTTAAAGACGGGTTGACGTACAAATTTCTCGACGCAGAAGTCATTCCTGAGGAAGGAAATCGCTCTAGAAAGCTCGTCCACGATCTTCCCGACGAGCTGTCCCTTTAATTTTGCACACTGGTTAATGCGCTATAACTACTGGATATGAGTGGATTTTTAAGACTCCGTCTTCGTACTTAAGGTGTAACGAAATGGAAAACTTGTGCGCGAAATCGCAGACGAGTCTTGTGGAGCTATTTTCTCCTTCAGGAATGACTTTTGAGCCGAAAAATTTGCACCTTAACCCATTTTTGAGTTCCTCTTCCAGAATCCATCGAGAACTCGGGAACCCTTCTGAGCATGGGTGCTACCTTTAAGAAGAAATGAGCTGGAGAAAGTCATGCAGTCTGGCCAAAAAACATAGTGCAAGAGAAGCCCAAGCCGCCTAGGCTTGTGATTTGCCCAAGTTTCTTGACACGCTAACTGCAGTACAACCCAATGTTGAGTCGTACACGTGAATAGTTCCTGGACTTGAGGAAGTTTTCTATTGTATCTGGGGTAACTAGACAGTGCGGATCTGACAGTGGTATCAAAAAAAAAGAACGGAAACGTCTCTGTGCAAAATTGCAGCAGAGGTGATGAAGGGAATTCTTAGCTTGCATTCTTGCTGTAAGGGTACTATATGAGCGGAATCAAATCAGCTAGCGTTTCATCGTAGGCTGGCTGTCACATCGAATGTCTTCTTACTTACCAAAATAGCAACACTACCAAAATCGCGTGCGGTTGTCATTGTGTTAAGGTAATTTGCCATTCGCAGTTTTCATGAACTACAGGGTTCACTTCGTCTCTAAATTGCACAATAGTCAGCAGCTTCCAATAGTGCAAGAGCGAGTTCACTTCTTAAGTTCCCAGAAAATGCCCAAAATGACTTGCATGCCAGTGGTTGACGTCGTACTGATAGCTGGAATGAAAAGTGGACGTGACTTTATCTGCGACCGATTTGGATCACAGTCATTTGTTACGCGGCATAGTTATGCAGGTAAATAATGACAGTTATATATTACCTAATACATGTACAGACTAACGCAGAGGCTTGTACGATTATAAACGCGTTTTTGAGGTAGAAGGTGAAGCAGAAGCCTTTTATAATTCAGAAGATGAAGAAGTAATGGATAGATACAGAAAATGCAAGACCGAATCTTAGCGGCTTTTCGCAAGATGTTTCACGCAGATATTATTAGATTTATCAGATAGAAGAATTGAGCAGAAATGGATAACACAGTGACAAAAAGGCATTTTCAATAAAAATGCATTAAAAAGAAGCGAGTTTGAATCTATTCGAGGTGAAGATGCGGAAATTAGGTGTTATTTTAATATAAGTGCACGAACACAAGTAGAAGATTTAAAAATGCTAAAAATTAGGTTGCTTCGAGCACGAATCACAACGAAATTTGGTATTTGATGCAATTCAGTCTTTCTAGAAATAATGGACTAGAAGCAGAGTGGTCAGCGAGGCCGCTCTTATTCGTCAATGAGCGGAAGCTGCAAAACTTGCCCAGGAAACGGCACAGGAATCGTCTTTTTTGTAGAACCTGCTTGTAAATGAATGCGATACTCTTACATTATGCATAAGATGTGAGAGAGCAAAAAAAATCTCCTAATTAGGTTATATCAAGCAAGTTAACGAGAAAAAAAAACAGCGCTTTGTCTTCGGCACAAAGAGACGCTGCTCGAGTGATTAGCCCTCGACGATGTGAAGACTCGCTCAAGAAGGGTGCACAATGCAAATGAGCAGTCGTTATTCTGCCGGCCACGAAGAGCAGAATCTGGGAATTGCACTGCAGAGCTGAGCTGATCAGAAGCAGGAAGGAGTAAGACGACGATCGATCAGCGACCACAGGGTATCAGGGAAGGGGGACAGTGTAAAATGGCTCAGTGCCCAGAGCCACAAGGGCCACTGACCTAGTGTAGCGAATTCCCATCTGGAACTGAGCTCGAGCAGTGTAACTCGGCGAAATTGGCCGAAATTTCTGATATCAATAAGTCTTCGCTCGTAAATTAGTCCAATTCTTCCTGATACCAAACAGCTCTGCTGCACGCTAACCAATTTAAATTCTCGACAAGAGAATGATGGCTTGAGACTACGCTGAATCAGAATCGATTCCTGGTAGCAGTGCATGCTGGATACGGTACGAACTCAAGGCCTGCGTTTCCTCGTTTTCTTTTGGGCGCGATGTGTTTGATAAACTATGTTCACAAATGTTCCGATTTAAAAGAATTGAATGTTGCAGTAAACAGAAAGTGTAGTCTCATTTGTCATTCTCTCACAATTATAGGACGTAGTTAACACTAACTTATTTAGCTTGAGCGCTTAAGGGACTTCTACTTTACCGGAAGACTCTTTCTTTTAGCCAATTCGTTATCAATGTTCTAATTCCAGAAAAACATTTCCCATTACTAACGGTGCAATATCCGGACTTCTGCTCCTCGCTTTCATCGTGTTTCAAAGCACCAACGAAGCTTTAGCTTTATCAGAAGCAAAACCTATGTTACTCCCATTTTTTTCTTTAAATTCCACTGCTTTTTGCGTGTGCTGCATATACAATAGCTCCTGTATACTATACATGTGTCGAATACAGAGAGACAACACTTCTTCAGCTAGGATTATGTGATGCGACTGAGAGTGGTTTCACTATAACGAAAAAGGATTTGCTTCCGATGGTCTTTGAGCTACGAATGTATTTTACATACCTGTAATGTACTCTGGCTCAAAAAACCCACAATCTCCAAAAAAGTTCTAATTTAGCGTGGATATCCTAATTTATGTTCCTTTGTTAGAACTGCAACTTCTTAGCCCTATCCGCTATTTTTCCTTCGTTTTCTTAGTAACACTACCTTTTTGCTTTACAGAGGTGATAATGGAGAAATCGATTATCTATGTATTTTAAATGTCATAGCGTTATTAAAATAAGAGAGAGCCACACAGTTGCTGCTGGTTTTTTTCGGTTGAACAGCTTAGTGAAGACTTGGAACGAATGTGCAGCTCTGTTCTATAAGAGCCGTGGCTCTTGCGATTAGTTCGGTCTCGCTCATATTTATTTAAATACTCATTTATTCAGGAAAACCATAAATGCAGAATAGTGTAAGCAGTTTTTAGAAGGTGTCATTAGAGAGAGAAGGCGTGATTATGTTTGTGTAGCAGCGTTGCACAACTCCAACCTGTTAAAATGAAAAATTTTCTTCGTCTAGCCCTTGCCGCAAGAACTGACAGCGTTTCAACACGCACCAGTTCTCGGTTCTTTTTTAATCCATAAGCTCTCCATTCGCATTGGCATGTGTTTAGTGGTGCTATTAGTGTTTCGAAGTAATTTCTCGAAATGATTGGGTCGTTGAGGTTAAATAGCGCCTCTGTTCATGACGTAATAAACCTGATTATGAATCATGTAACTAGATCGTGCGTCAAGGATAATTTTGCGAAAAATAAGTAGCCGTTCATGGGATTTATCTGACCGTGCAGAGGACAGGCATTTGGGGAAGTTTTAGAAAGTTTAAAAAGAGTAGCTAGGCAACAAAAAGAGGAAGCTAGACAGATTTCCTTGTGAACAATTAAAAAACGGGAAGCCGTTGGATATGTATGTACACATTGGCCCTTAAACAGCGAACGGACTTATGAATAAACTCTCCGAGAGATTAGAGAGCGTAAAAAGGCATAATGTCAGTAAACAATAGACGTAAAAATTCAGACATCAGTGAAGAAAGACATAAATTAATTATCCGCATCAGCAAATATGGTTACACCAAGAAAGAGAACATGCGGCTAGAAAGTGGCGAATGCGAAGAGGGTCGACCCGAAGTAGAAAAACAATAGAGGTTCTTTGAATTGCTAGCTGGGGAAACAGAACGGCACAATAAACAAACCGCATGGAATAGGATTAGGAGACACCTCCAATACAGCAAACAGATTCCAACCGCTCAGTTCAAAGTGCGTCAGAAGGACTCGAGATAGGAGATAGCCTATTAAGGAATGGGGAAAGACTAGGCGGATGGGCAACGAGCGCCATTGAGGCCGACGGTCAAACAGGAGGTGGGACTCTAAGTACGCCTGAAAGCTAGCTCGGCGACGCGCAGTGCCAGAGGGCGGCTGTCGCTGCCGAGGTGGTCATAAAGACGGACTGCTGCGGAAAGAAACCGGCAGACCCCGGGACAGCTGAACAAATGAGGAGAAGGCGCTGAGTGTCAAAATAAACTATCACTTCCGATGCCAGCACGCCCTTCTTGAACAAAGCCACCACCTCGTAATGGCACCGTTCAACTTCACACAACTAATTCGAGGTTTTGTCTCAACAGCTGTTCGGTGGGTGTGCGGTTTGAACACGACCTCGACGACGACTCAGACCAGGCATAGAAAGTGCATCTGGTCGGTAGGGGAACGATCGTAGCTGAGTCCCGTCAATCATCAGTAAGGAAGTATGAGATTCCTTGTAAATTTGCGGTCTGCCGTGCGAAGCTAGGTAACTGTTGCGGCCTTGTAAGAAACGGATCACTCCGGCACGCGGGGAGCGTTAGATCTCTTTTTAACAGAGGATTCTTGCGCGGAAGATTTATGTACAATTTAGTCCACATGTCTCTACCGTAGAGATTTTGATTTCGCTGCTGATTTCAGATCTACTCGCGAATAAATGAATAACCAAGTAAATAAACAAGCAAGCAAACAAGAGCACTATAGAAACAGAGTTGCCATCTCGGAATGTGTTAAATATTCATTTTTTAGAGATACCATTATCAGCCAACACAGTTACGAAGTTTTTCAGCGACAAGCCAAAGTTCTGCTTTGAGATTCTATAAATAATCGATTTCGAGCTGTATTATTAAGTTAGCAACAAAGTTATATATGTCCTGCATACAGCGCATTGTCACTTCCATAGATAACCCATCTTTTTTAAAATCCGTTCAAACAACCACCGGGAAAGTAGCTTAACACTTGACCGGACGTAAAAGCTAGGAAAACAGCGATAATTCTCGTGTCCTTTTTAGTGGAAATTGAAGAGATTCCCGCCACTAACTTTGATGTGAGCGACTAACTATGTACAGCAGAAGCGTAATGGGCAGTCAAACTTGGCAAGTCTAATGTTTTTTTCACAGAAAATGTGTGGAAACCAAATTTGACAGCAGTTAATCTGCGGGATTATGTCGGAGGAACTTGCTAGGAAATCTGTAATGTGCAGGCACAGCTTGATCAAGTTCCGAGCGCAGTTCCACATTTACTTGTAGTGACTGGAATTATGAGAGCTCAAACCTTGGAAAATCTATTTTTGAAAAATTTTCAAATTTTTCAAAACCCCTAGAGAAGCCGAAAAAATTTGATTAGTTAAAATATTTGGTTATTTTGAAACGTTATGACTCCAGATATGTGCGCTGAGGCGTTTATCGCGATTATTTAGCAATGGATGAAGAAAATCTTAAAGATATATACACACATTCCGTAAGATCTTTAAAAGCCGAATTGAGTGACCTACAGCTTTATGCAAAACAGCATTTCTGCTAGGTTTTGAAGCATGCGACGGTAAGCGACGGTGCCGCACTTTCAGGCACCGTCGGTTTCTGGGAGTTCACGCGTGGTATTGTACAGCGGAAGCTTCCACAGCGGTAGTGGCCATGGTGGTCCACACTAAAGTTACTGTGCGCGAAAGAGCAGAAAATCGAAGGAAATAGAACGAGAACACCTTTGCTATATAACTCATTTATGCTGTTCGGTCCTAAGTTAAATTCACTACCTTGATCAGAGTTCGACTTTCCGCTAAACCCCGACGTGTGCCGCACCAAATTATCCGTACTTAAGCTCTATTATAGCGCTCTATTACACACTATGAACAATGAACGAAAATTGCATGGAGCATCAGCAGAAAAAGAAAGTCGCAAAAGTTGGTTGCCAGCTTTTTTGAACCTACTCTCAATACTCTTTGAAAGGGGCAATAGTTTCACTTAAAGGCAGCATTCGGTCCCAAAAAGGTTATCGAGCTATTATGGTAGGGATGTCAGGTCGAGCCTCTTCTACATCCCTACCACAGTAGCACTCGAAAATGTTAGCTCTTACTTCTAAAAAGGCGGTTTTATTCAGCTA
This sequence comes from Oesophagostomum dentatum, assembly GCA_000797555.1. Lineage (NCBI taxonomy): Eukaryota > Metazoa > Nematoda > Chromadorea > Rhabditida > Strongylidae > Oesophagostomum > Oesophagostomum dentatum. The sequence goes on along the minus strand of KN549211.1, from coordinate 441,596 downwards.
ACACGTTAGAGCTAATTATAGCGGTTCAAACTATGGTAAGGATGTAGAGGAGCCTGTTCCCTATATCCCTTCCATAATAGCTCGATAACCTTTTTGGGGCCGAACGCTGCCTTTAAGGTTCATGAAAACATTCTTCTATCATTACTTGTAATGACGAGCTAAGGGTCTAGCCAGTGTCAGATTTAAACGAAATTATTTATAGGTTCTCCTTATCGTTGTTTTTGACCAATATCAATGATTGAATGCCACTACTCATTCGTGGTATGGTTTAGTTCGCAGTTGAGGAAAGAATGACGCTGGTGGAGAGGAAGAGAAGAATGGTAGAGCAATGAAATTTGTGTCGTGGGTGTCTCTTGGGCTGCCACAAATAAGTGCGAAGCATTCATAGTGTAGCGCATGTACACGCCAAGTTATGTGGGTCGAACGTCGCCAAGACTGGATTTTGGAGCAGTTTGAGTTTTTGAAAGCACAGATCTTTTCTGGAGGAAACGTGCGCATCCGAAGTCTTTATCATATGTGCTCCAAATACTCTTTCACAAATATCCATCGTCTTCCCACTCTAGCTCAAATCTGCGACAAGTTTTGTGGCGTCAATGACGGTAGCTTGAGAAAGAGGGTAGGAGTGCGCATAGGAATTCGTGTATTTGGCTTTAAAGAAAACGCAAAGAGGCGAAATTGGCTCTGTAGATGGGCTGAGACCTTTAACAACTAGCTCCAATGCCTCCACATCGAGACGCTTTTGTGCACTGAGTTTTGCGGCGTTGAGTGGCTACGGATTGGGGTGTTAGGGTAGGAGAAGCTTATGTCCTTTACAGGTAACCTCGATAACCTCGATCGACGAAATTTCCGCCATATATGAGCCAATGACAGTGGTGGATATGCTCCACGTCTGTATGCAGCAGCGCATATATGCGCCAATTTATATGGCGCAGAGTATTTGTGACATTTAAACTTTAAGTTATCGGCGACTGTAGCGATCTCAGACGATGGCGATACTGGCGATGTTAGATCTGTTGTGCGAAAAAGGCCGCTAGTGCTGTTAGAGAGCTTTAGATCGATGAGCAGAATTCAAAAATGACCAAGAAGCCCGGGACCAATGTGCAGGCGCTCAGGGGCGGTGTGTAGGAAGTCAGAACCGATGTGCACGAGGTAACGACCGATGTGCAGAAGTCGGTATCAATGTGTAGGAGACCGGTGGCAATGTCGAGGGTCAGTAGAATGGAGCATGAGGCGATCAGAAGCTGACAGATCGATCGGTAACCGCGGATCAATAAATCGATATTTTAGCGATAGCGGAAGCTTGGGCAGTATGTGCATGCGTCGATAGGAAGTGAAATGGTGCGAGCGAAGCAAGCACTCCAGCAAGTCTGGAAGTCCGGCGAAGCCGGACGGACAGACTTGTAATTGATACTTTACAATTGCACAACTTTTCGCTGCAGTGAAAGTAAGTTCTAAAATGTTGAAAAAAGTTGGCAACTAAGTTTTGCGACTTTCTTTTTCTGGGTAAGCTCCATGCAGTGTTTCATTCATTGTTGATAGTATGTAATAGAGCGCTATAAGAGAGCCTAACTACGGATAATTTAGTACAGTACACGTCGGGTTTAGTGGAAAGTCGAACTCTGGCCGGAGTAGTGAATTTAACTCAGGATCGAACAGCGTAAATCAGCTGGATAAGAAATGTCTTCGTGTCTTCTTGACTAGAAACCCAAAAAATTTCCACCTCTTGAATGAATGAGGGTACATACTTTCGAACTGGCACATAGCACTTCTAGGACTTCTAGGCAAGCAGTTCCGACCTGTCAGTAGGATCGAAACAATGACTCATTGCCTACTGGCGGTAATCACTATGGTAGAAGGTTCTGGATACAACCCGCTCAACTTGCATCCATATGTGATATGATTTTCTGCTCTCTCGCGCACAACGCACAATAGCTTTAGCACAGACCCTTAATGGCCATTGCAGCGATGAAAACATCGGCTGTTGTAAGTCGATAGGGGTTACAAAGACTTGACTGTTTTTGATTTCTTGTCGTTGTTTTGCACACTGGTGTTTCTTGGCTAGTCTATCATGCTATACATATAACAAGTCTGTCCGCCCGGCTTCGCCGAGCTTCCAGACTTACTGGAGTGCTCGCTTCGCTCGCACCATGCTACTTCCCACTGACATAGACGTCAGCGGTGGTTGCAACTTTTTTTCGGAGGGGTAGGATATTGATAATACTTTTGTTTCGCTACTAATTGATACATCCTAGGCGCTTACTTGGCTTCTTGTCCAGTACTGCTGGCGGCCTCCCGCGCATTGCTAGCGATGACCTGCACATGGGTCCCGACCTTTTGCACATCCTTTTTAACCCCCCCCCCTACAGTCGGTCTCGACCTTCTCCACATCGGTCCCAATCCCTGCACATCGGTGTCGCCTTTTTGCACGTATTTGAAGACCTTCCGAATACTTCCGAGTGCCCGCACATCGGTCCCGAGTTCCAACACATCGATTTCGACTTCCCGCACATCGGTTCCGGCCTCCTGCACACTGGTCCCGACCTCTCGCACATCCGACCCGACCACCTGAACATCCGTCCCGACGTCTTGCACATCCTTCCCGACCTCCTGCACATCGGTCCCGACCTCCTGCACATCCACATCGGTCCCAACCTCCTGCACATCGGTCCCGATTTCCCTTAGATCGGTCCCGACCTCCTGCACATCGGTCCCGCCCTCCTGCACATTGGTCCCGACGTCCTGCACATCGGTCCTCACCTCCTGCACATCGGTCCCAACACCGAACACTGGTCCCGACTTCTAGCGTTTTGGTCCCGACTTGCTGCACATCGAGTTCGAACTTCCTTCGCATTGGTCCTCACCTTCTGTACATCCATCGACTTTCTGCACCTGATGTAGGAACCATTTTTGAAACCTGCTCATCGATATAAAGCTCTCTCACAGCGCTAACGGCCTTTCTCGCACAAAACATCTAGCGTCGCCTGTATCGCCATCGCCTGAGATCGCTACAGTCGCCGACGATTGAATGCTTATATGCCGCAAATACTCAGCGCCATGTAATTTGGCGCATACTTGCGCTGCTGCATAGAGACCTTGAATATATCTCCCATTCCGGATGGCCCTTATATGGCGCTAATTTTGCGGATCGAGGTTGCATGGAAAGGACATAAGCTTCACCTACCTTAACACCCCAATCTGTGGCTACTCAATGCCGCAAAATTCTGCGCACAAAAGCGCTTCAATGTGGAGGCATTGGAATTACTTGGTACAGGTTTAGGCCCATCTATGGAGCCAATTTCGCCTCTCTGCGCTTTCTCTGACGCCAAATACACGAATTTCAAGCACCCACACTGCACTTTTTCGTATCTACTGCTATTTTGCGTCACATAACTTGGCGCCGATTTAA
>KN549211.1:401222-421967 GCA_000797555.1 Oesophagostomum dentatum | reverse complement strand
TTTCGTTACGCACTGTAGTGGTAACTGGTTCAGTGGTCGTCCAGTATTTCTTAATATTCCTGAGGATCTCAACGAATCTAGGTCTGTATGCTTGATAGAAAGAAGTAGACGTTCTAGCAAAGTATCCTTAAGATAGTTTGAGAATCCACTGCACTGTGGCTATTTGGCACTGCAACACATCTGTGCAGGTAATTGATGTGCAACCTGTAGAATAATACTGTAAAGAGGGCTCCGCTTAGCAGTAGCCCGCTTGAGATTTTTTTACGGATAAGAGAGACTGCCGCTTAGCATCTGTTATCTTCCCAATTCATTTACTTTTCTGGTGTCCTAGCGGGATCCAGTGGCAGCGTTCTGTGGACGATAGTTCCGGCAGAACAACCATTAATGCGAAGATGCTTATTTCTGCCTAGCTAGAACTATGACAACTGTGATCTTGCTCAATTTTCGTACAAAGGCACAAAAGCGGAGTATATTTGCAAAGAATTTTAGCGCACAGAAAGTTTTGCGAGAAAATTCTCTTCTTCTGCAAAAATGCTCCACTTATTTACTTATTTACCATGACTATATGTTTGCGGTGGGGATGCTAGCGGTAGAATCACGCTACATAGTTGAATTAACACGGGAAGATTGCCAGGTTAGTTTAGCTTGATTGCCTGCTTTTTTCTATCTAAACCATCACTCTATCCATCTATCCATAATCTATGTTTATAAAGCTTCTTTATGCATAGGCTGGATCGTAAAGCTCTAAGGTTTTTTCTTGTCGAACAACTCTTAGTTCGACATGACCTGTCTGTTCAGAGAAGCATGTATTATAAAGCTTAAAGAAACGGCACCAGATCTACGAAGATCCCTGATTATAAAAGAGATTAAGAGGACTTAGAGGAAGTGGGCAACTTTTTAGTTATTTTCAAAAGAGGAGTGATCTTACCAGAAAACATGCTCTGAAATCGATTCAAAAAAGATCGCTCAAATTCGAGCGAAACCCAGGTTTTAAGGTTTCGGCCTTGAACTCAACAGCAACGTCAATCCGAACCAATCATTTTCAGCTACCTTACACTAGCCGCTATTCTACTATGAACATTTTTTAAAATTTCATTGTCATTACCTTGTAGTGAAACCGTTCCGTTTTCTGCTTTTATGTTTAGAGTCCTATGAAAGTTGTACCATGCCATTGAAGTTGGTGAAAAGCAGCAGCCACGCTGAGAACTTTTCTGATTTCCTGAACGAACAAATTTCGAAAGATGAACTCAAAAAATGGGTGAATTCTCAAAAATTTCTGTTCAAAAATTATTTCCGGCCGAGGAAAATCGGTCAGAAAGAAACGTCGCGTGTTCTTGCGCGATTTCGTGGACGTGTTCTTCTATAACCATCGAATATAAGCGAAATTGTAAGGTTCTTCCATTTTGTCGCATTGAAAGCGAAATTTTGTTCTGCAGCGAATTTCTCAGGCAGGAATAATCTTTGAGCAGTGCTTACTGAATCTCAACCCTTTTTGTGTCCTTCTTTCAGAATCATCGAAAGCAAACAAGGATCTGAGCGTGAGTGCTGCCTTTAAAAGTGAGAGGTCAAAACGGCACTTGTCAAACATTTTTTTGCAACAACCTAATACCTAATTTCGTAGGGTTTCTCGATAAATGTTATTAAAAGTTATGCATATAACTGTTGGTATTCCACTATAAAAGTAGCGGCATATTGTATTACATCACGACTATCATCTCTCTGTTTTGTAAGATGGGCGGACTTTATAAACAGCTCAGTCAGTGCTGCCTATCCGCTCTTGGAATAACGTAGTAATTGATTCTGTTTACTTTGGATTAGCGGAATCCTAAAAGTCTTCTTCAGCAAACGCACTGAAGCAGTGATTATGCGCATTTATAAAAAAAGACATAAAAATTTATCTGTTGCACATTAATAAATACACACGTTCAACAATGAAGGCCGCAAATTAATGTACATACTCTTGCAGTTTATACTCGTCTTCGTGTCGAACATCACGCTGAAAAGAGGAATAACTTTGTGAAGTTGTCATGAAACGGTCGTGGGTTATCGATAAAGCGCTATACGTCGTGGGAGAATTGCGGACTTCGGCAGAGCGACCATGGACACTGGCAGCCAGCACATTGCGGACATGCAACAAAATAAACGAAAAAAAGTGCTAAACAATGGAACTCATTGCGAAGTATAATCGTGCACAACCGAAGAATGGCTGAAATGAAGATGGCATCTACATTCTACTTCTGGTTAGATAATCCGGCACCTCAGCCTCATATTTCTTTGGAATTAGTAGATAACTTAATCCAGGCAACTTAGCGCCTTGAATGGACTTCACAGGAACGAAAACATAAGGAACATTGGGAATCTGCGGCAAAGAAAGAGTGCTCAGAGCGTTAGGCGCCGTCGAGCTATCGACTTTACCTGATTCGGATGGTGATGTGGCGCTACCAGTGGCTCCCTCTTCCGTCTTCTTCTCCTGCTCGCCCCCAACAAGCAGTGTGCTGCTTTCTGCTGTCGCCGTCGCCTCTCCGCTGCTCTTCTCTTCGGGACTCTCAGCCGAGCCTTCCACTTTGCTTGCCTCTGCTCCTGAGGTTTCGGCAGCTGCTTCTCCAGTGCCGTCGGTCTTAACCTCACCTTCACCTGAGGCTTTGGCCTCAGCCACGGTTTGCAAACTTTCGTCGGTCTTGGCGCTCTCCCCTGAGGCGGCAACAGCCTCACCTCCTGCAGCGGCAGCGACGGTAGTTTCGTATCCAGAACTCGTCTCACCGGCAACCGTCTGCAGTTCGCCGCTGCCTTCTGTAGCCTTCTCTCCTTCTGCTGCCTTCGGCTCTTCTCCAGACCCTCCTTCAGCGACAATGAGGGCGCCTTTCTGCTCTTCGCCGCTTGTCTCTACGGCCTTGTGCTCCTCTCCACTTGTTTCCACAACCTTGTTGTCTTCTCCAGTTAGCACAGCACCCTTATGTTCTTCTCCGGTTAGTACGGTGGCCTTTCGCTCTTCTCCACTGAGTTCTGCCACGAGCATCGGCTTCTGCTCTTCGCCACTTGTTTCTGCCACCTTCTGCTCTTCTCCGCTCGTTTCAAGAACCTTTTCTCCACTGGTTTCTAGGGCTTTGTGCTCTTCTCCGCTTGTCTCTAGCTCAGCCTTTTCGCCACTTGTCTCTTTGATGGCAACGCGGGTGTCGTGACTGGCACTAATCCTCGCATCATCTAGTTGGGGAAGACTCTTGACTATGCCGAAGTCGAATATTTGGCGGATGTTGTCCTTGTTGATGAGACTGATTGGATAGATTCCGGTGGGCTGGAAAGGGAATTTTGTCAATTAAACGCCATGGTTTTGGTGTTTTGCGCAGGAGAAAAGCTAACTTGAGCAAGACTGGACAATACATTGGAATTACTTTCTTCTCAATTACTTACGGATCAGTGCACTCCGTTAAATACGCTGTTAAAGTTCATGGTGCTCATTTTTGTTTTATCTAATCAAAAAAGAATTGTAAGACCGGCTTCTTTCAACTAATCAAATCATCTAAGGGCGCATAAGGATGAATGATTGCAGGTTCTGGTTTCGTTACGTTTTCCTTGAAATTTTTAACATCGGTTTAGACGACCTTTATTCGCTACGAATCATAGATCCTGTTGTCATGATTTAGAATGTCGAAATCAACAGGAATGTAAGTGAATGCTGTAGCAATGCAAAAAGGTTGAACAACAAGACTCCGTGTGTGTTCTTCTAATAAGATCACAGTGCGAACGATTTAGTAAGAACCGAAGTAGACTTCTCCTTGAAATACAGGTTTGTACTACCATGTTGCCAAAAAATTTCCTTCAGAAGAAAAACGTCAGTTTTTTTTTGAACTTACATCGACGGTGGAAGTGGAAGACCGATATCATCCTACGACGCCTGAGAATACTATGTAAAAAGTTATATCCAAAGTGAGGACAACAAATCTTACATTTTCGACTACGACGTTGTCTTTGGATCGTTTAAATTCTATCACATACCTCTTACTTATTGCCCGATTAGCATTATACTACATCACATCTTCGGATGATGTTGATCCTCCGCACTCTCAATTTCTCTCAAAGGCGGGAATCCTTGTACTAACGAACAATCACTCTTGAGCAGAACATTGTACTTAAATACCATTCAGGGTTATAGTCATAAAAATGAAATTTTCTGTATTAAGCCCTTTCGATACTGTTAACACAGTAAGTTCCATGTTCTACTGTCTTTGAACCTGGACATTGTGTTGAATATTGATAGAAATGTCTTCAAAACCAGGTTGTTATGATGGATCTTCATTTTGACCAAGGTTTCGAACAAATCGTCTCCTTCAAGGTCTGAAAACGGATTACAGCGATACTCTGTACACTACAAGATCAAACGTTTCCACTTGCTCTGCTAGGACTACGTTGTCCGAAGCATAACTGAGCGAGAGGAGCATCATTGCTGGTGATCTTGCCTCTTTCCTATCGTTATGCAGATCGTAGCCTACCATATAAACTGTGCATCGCTTCGCTCAGTGACATTCGCAACTCCCACACTGCGCGGATGCAGCAACTTCCGGTGGATTGAAAGTCAGTCGTCGATGCTCCTCTCGCTCAGTTATGCTTCGGAGAAGGCAGTCCTAGCAGAGCAAGTGGAAATGTTCGATCTTGTGGTATATAGACTAAAACTGGGATCCGCTTTCAGACCTTGAAGAAGACGATTTGTTCGAAAAGTCGGTCAAAATAAAGATCCATAGTAACAACCTGGGCTGGGATTCATGAAAATTTGGTTGTGCTAGCTAGGCTAGCCAGCATGATTTAGAATGAAGCATTGATTTTCATGGTTTGCTTATCAGACAAAAACAGTGAGTGATTAGAGAGTCGATATTCATCCCAGTCATTCATAGTGAGTTGGCTACGCTGACCTGGCTAGCCAGACCAAAGTTTCATGAATCCCAGCCCTGATTGGCGAAAAATTTATATGAATGTTAACACAGTGCAAATTTTTCGTCTTAACGTTAGCATACCTGGCCATAAGCGACGAGGTTATGGAAGACTCAGATATGCTAGTTGGATAGTATGGAGAAGTACTCGACCAGAATACTAATATTTTCAATCCTGCATTTGCATCGCATAGGGTTTAGCTGACACTTACTAGCTCTATGTTTTTGGGAACCTATACGAAGCCCTTAAAAGAGCGCAACTACGTGTTTCCTTCGGATGAGCGGGCATCAGTATAAGAAATGCATAGATAAGCTATCTCGACGAGAAATGTCATGCATTTTAGGAAGCTCTTCAGCCCGTTATTTGTGAAAACAGCGAGATGTCATAGTCTCTTCGAATTAGTAACTGCTGCGAGCATGTTCACACAAACGATAGATAGGCTGTGAGATCCTAATAGCTCTAATTCAGCTTACATTTCTCTTAACTGAAAAATCGGTTATGTTTCAGCGAACAAAATAGTTCTGCGGAATTTTAAGGAAAGTAAACCTTGGGTGAATTCAGGCTCGTGTCTTAAATAATGGATCGCATCAAAACGTTGTGCGGAAGTACACAATATTCTGACTGATCGATTCATCTTTAACCTTTTTTAGCCCCACTGGCGCATATATGTAGCAGTACTTGTTTCTATCTTATAACAAAAGATCAGCTGAGTCGTGCAATGTCGACAGCATATAACTGTTTAACAAATTTCTAGAATGTTGCAAACAAATGGAAATAAAGGGTCCCAAAGCTATCATTCTTCCCGATTATCTACAAACTGCATTCTAAAAACAATTTTTGTAAATTATCAGACATGATTCACTTTATCGGGTTTCAGAGTACATGCCTCATCGTGATCCAGCCTATTCTCATGCAGTATGAACTGTTCACGGGCTGTGAGTTCGAAGGCTTGTGCCCACGCTTCCATATAAAATATTCCGTTAACAACCGGCTTTTGCAAAAAAAATATAAACTTCGACTACTAATTCTTCTTTTTATTATCTATGTCACTTGCTTCTAATTTTTTAAGCAAAATACTGGTCAGCTCCGCAGTGAGCATTAAATGACCGCTGAGCGGAAGTATTCTACATACTCTTCTACCACAAGTTGGGGTTATACACAAGTAGAAATTCTTCTCAACTCTCTCAATCCATAAGAATGCTGCTTTTGCGGAAGCACCGCAGGCGTACTTCGCTTGTATTAAGTGACTGAGCAGCCATGGTGACATAAATAGAATTTGGAAACTTTTTTGCGAGAGCTTGGAATAAGAATCGTGAAAACTGCTGGACATTTCGTTCATTTCTTACAACAGTTTCTCGTTGGCAGTCAGAGATGATGCAGCTTAGACGTAAGCACTCTACATATTGCAAAGAATAGTTAGCTATGGAGTGGAAGAATACTTAAGGGAATTCCACGCATACAGTTCTCACAGTTAGTTACCCTCAACATATCAAGAATACCACTACCTATCACACTCTCAAACGGTGCTATAAGAAGGTTACGTCTGATGCGATTATATTGAGGATCAGAAGATTTGCTCCGCTTTATCCGATTTTCGTTTTCTGCCTCGTTCCCAACAGAACAATTCTCACTGAAGCGACGAAAATCTGCAGCAACTTCTTAGGAAATGCGACAGGTTTCGCTTCAGATCACATCTAGCAATCCAATCCCATCAAATTGTTCGCAAAAAAGTGATGAGAAAAGCTCCCCCAACCTGGTTCCGAGGCATTAACTTCTTAGAGCTGTTGAATCGCTTAGATTAATAGCACAAACACTTTAGGATGTAAGCGATCTCCGAATTAACAATTTGTACTAAATATGCTAACCGTTTTTTTGGTAAAAGGATGTACTACAGAAAATATAACCACAAAGGGTCTAGCAAATACTGGCATCTCAAAAATTCTTAAATTTAGTAGAAGGTTTAATGCACATGTAGAGGATGGCAAGACCAAGGCTATTCGTTTAGCACTGTGACACTTTCACTGTTTTCCTGCCGATGCAATCTAACGATCGTTCTGCTCCCGGATTCTAATTCGAATTTGCTAGCCGCGCTTGCAATCTATCCCTACATGAGAATCTAAAAAAACTCTAGAAAACCTGTTTGGAAAGTGCAGAAACTGTGAAGTGCTATTTCCCATTAGCCATGAAAAGAAACTAGTTTCACTGACCCACCAATCCGGCTGTGGTTTTACGATTAATCAAACAGAGGCAAAAACGGAAGATTCGGTCCAGCAAAGCGTAGGATCCTATTCGGCCCATTCCAGCTCACTTTCTTCAGGCTGCTTAGTCAAAAAGAGCTTTGGTGCAGAATTATTGTGAATGTGTACGTGTACATATCCTTCACATACTGCATCTAGTCGCGCACTCTGACGACTGTACAGAGCCTGCGTTTCTACTATCTAGAAGGTAGAACACGATTTCCTCGGTACAACGTAAATTCTCGAAAAATCGTAGGCACGTATAAATGGCTTCTGTATCAACAACTCATTTATCTGGCAGTATCAAATGACTCACAAGTCGAAAATCTGTTTTTCGATTTCTCACTACTACACTTGAACAAAACAGTGAATTCAGCAAGTGGTGTAACTGCAAAGAAGGCAAAAACAACCCATTCCATGATAGTACCGTACTTTATGAACTCCCTTTCCTTCTGTTTTACGAGTGAATGACTGATGAGTGGTGATTGCCCTTCTGAGCCACTGACTTCGAAGACTAGAACTTCCAGGCAACATGACAACTTAATGGGCGAAAGTAGACTTCTTTCATAGAGTCATAATGCTAACAAAACTTTGTCCTTTTCTGTAGCAACTAAGCTGGAAGCGAACCTCAGTGACTACCTCTGCAGACTTTTGGTAGAGTCCAAAGAGCTCTTGCTTTGTAGGATGTTCCGGTTAAAAGATACAGGGCAAAGTTTTACTGCAGTAGCACTCCACAGTTTTGACTCTTATAAAATTAGCTAATAAAATTTTGTTCAGAGTTTCTGCTAGCAAGATGCACACAACTGAAGCCTGTGTCCAAAAAGCTGGCGGTAAATACAGCAGTCGCAAATTCAAAATACAAAGATCAAAAAAGCTCTGGCTTGCTGACTGAAATCGGTAACGTGTAATAGTGATGTTGTACAAAGATGATTCTAACTGCATTACCAATAAACTATAGTACATCTGTAATATAGTGCACAGATTTGACTACCACGGGTCAGGTAAGCTACTGTTTTCGAGCATATTGACAAAATGGAAACACTGCTCAGCGAGAAACGGAATGAAACGTTGAATTCAGACAAAATGTTTAGCGAAAGCTTTTCCCAACTTAGGTCGAATGAGCTAAATTTATGCCCTACGCCGAGAAAGATCGTAGCTTCTAGGCTACGTCACACCTCTAAGAATCTCGTACTTCAAATCATTCCAGACAGTAGACAGTGAGATGAAAGAGTATGATCGTCGTAGGAAGCAGCTAATGTCAGGGCCTGAGCAGAGCAAAGTGCAACCAACCGTGTTGATGGCGTATTCCCCGGTACCCTTGGCTCTCCGTAGCTTCTCCAGCATCGCCTCGATTCGTTCCTCACTGTAATGGCAGCGTGAGCTGATCGGTCATGAACGTCGAGAGAGAAGGTCCCTTACTTGAATATGGCTGGAGAGGCAGAGGTCAGTGCAAAGAGCGCCGTTGATAGGAGGGCAAGCCGCATCTTTGACATTACCTGGAATGAACGGTTTCGCTTCCCACCGTCGCCCTTAAAAAGAAACCCGTGGCGGGATACGACGTCAGCGCTGGTCTAGCGTACATATATCACACAATGGTAACGCCACCAAAACGCTAAAAAAAGCGTTGCTGGAAGGCCAGGCTGTAACGCTAATGGAATGCCTCTAGATGAAGGACGGAGGACAGCAAGATACGTTGAACGTTACACAGTTTTTACAAGGCTGCGAAGTTCTGGAACCTTGATGCTGAAGCGGACAATATTTAAAACACATTCGTGTGACCTGTGTGGTGCGTGAAACGGATAGCGTCTTGCAACCTCTAGCAGTCACTACTCCTTTATTTTTAGTGCTAACCATAAGGTTGCGAAGGAGCTACTGGCATGTGGAGATCACAGAGTCCGAGCTGGCACATGGCTGCGAAACAAGGGAGGAAAGAGTAATGTGAGATCGAGGGCTGTTATGGAGATAACTCGTTATTATCCTTACCCACAGTCTTGCTGGAAAGATAGCTGGTGAAACAAACCTCCCTACAGACAGTAAGTGCTTAGGCTGCTCTACTACTGCTCACGTAGTAGTGAAAATCGACCGTGGCGCAGCCAAGCGTCAGCCGCAAGCGTCGCTTCGCTAAAAATAATTGAAAATATTTGAAATTTTGCCGCAACGGTTCTTCTGTTCGTACCTATGACGCCTTGAAATCACCGACTTTTATGTGGAAATCACGGCCGGGAAAATTACTCCAACCAGGCTCATAGCGCAAAGTCGCGTATCGTTTGCGTGAAAAGCACATACGGAATGTAGCGAATTCGAAACGAAGAACGTAAGAAGTATTTGAAGAGATGACAAAAAGATGGCAAATTTTTGAGATCTCACCCAGCAGAGTCGCATGGTATCATATTGGCAGAATTTTAGGTAATTTTAAAAGATTTTCAACGATGGGACGCATACGACGGTCGATTTGACTATTCAGTCAGCAGCATTGTGTGCGAGGAGCTAAGCTTTGCGCGATTTAAGTTATAAATGCAATAGAGTCATTTTTCTGTCTTGGGTCTGCGAAAATAGAATATTTCGTCAAAGATACGAGTGAATTTCAGTTTGCCTAAAAGGTCACAGAAAAGAATGCTTTGAAAAGCATTGTCTTTCCTATTATTATTATATTAGAGGAAAAGCAAGCGCGTTTAGTGAACTCATAGATTCGTTTAAGGAGGAGTTAGCGTCCTCGTGCAGCAGAGTATCCCTAGCTGGACCTTAGCTTTCATCATCTCAATACTTCGAAACTTTTCGCAAGATCCGAGCTGCTAAAGTAAAAGTGACCACACTCGCAGTGTTTAGCATGAGGTAGAGTAGCCAGAGAAATGTGGTAACAGTTATTCTGATTGTAGACATGCCGAGGAAATATAAGATTTTGTAAGCAAAACTTGAACCAAGGTGGAAAGGAGATAACGTTTTGTCAAGGTAAGTAAGATCGTAAGTTCGAGCTTGCCTTCTATGCTTGCAGTGCAGGCAAAGACCAGGCAAGCTTGTTGAAAAGATTCGCATTTAGTAGTGGCTACTCTTTTTTCTACGGCTTTTCTACGGCTGACTGATCTTTTTCCTACGGTCTTTCTTTATAAATACGACACAAATCTGAGAACACAAAGAATATGTGTACAAAAGCCTTACAAAAGCCTTTGAAGTTCACGGCATAGTCCTCAGATCCCTCTCCCTTAAACCCAAAGAGTTCAACTATCCTTTATGCGACAGGAGGTAGCAAAATGTAAATTAGCCAAATAAGAACAAGATCAGTGCTAAACTCAGAATGGCGGCTGTACTCCTAATTCGCTTCAACGAGTCGTCGGCTCGATTAGCCTCGATCGGGCACTTTCAGCAAGGAAATGGCGCTGAGGAATTCGCATCTCGGAGAGTTAGTCGGATAATAGCGCCTTGTCGAAACTGGTGTACGGGTTAGAGTGCATGGACCGGACGGCTACTCATCCAGAACAGCGGCTTTTATAGGCTGACGCCATTTCAGTCCCGCGCCTCGTTTTTTGCGAGTTTGCGGCCATCTCGCGACGCAATTGCTCAACCGACAGCGATAGCGATTCTGAGGAAAACCTGTCGCACACGCAACACTACACCGTTCGGGGGCGTCTGCGTGCCTGAGGCAGACACCAAGTGTCCTCAGAGCCGTTTTTAGCCCTCGTCACAGGTTCTGGCTCTCTTTTCGCCACAAGGCAAGGCACCAAAATTGCCAAGATCTGCCGTGTTTCTCTATCCGCGCACGGATCCGTCGAGCGCTTGGTTCCACTGCGACGACGGAACTGCGAGGGTTTCACTCTGTCAGTTTCAAGTAATTTAGGTGTTATCAGCATGTTGTTCCGCTCTGTATGAGGACAGAGAAAAAGCCTATGCCCGAAAGATGTCTTTCCTGATTTGTTCCACACACTAAATTCTTGCTTCCTACTTCAGAAGAAAGCAGTGTCTGGAACGGTAGAAGTGCAGAGAAATAAGGTTCGTCAGTTATATCACTGACTAATAGACTATGACGGCAGAAGGTGACTCAGCCAGTTTTTGTCGCAATTACGGAGAAATTCTACTCGACTTCGGCTAAAAATGAATCAGACGCTGAAGGCCACGCTGAATACCTCGCAAAAGTTTGACAAAAAAATATGAATAGCATAGTTTCGTCCTCCCCTTTTAGTCTAATCAGATTAAAAGAAGTTCTTTGTGTAGTGATTTACCGCGAAACTGGTAGCGAGATGTCTGCGCTAGGTAAGTAGAGGAAGTCTAAATTTAGAAAAATCACAAAATTGGCAGGCAACCGCATTTTATGTCGGCAAAAGAACAAAGAAGGAGGCAGGTCTAATGATTCCTTCTCTAAAAACAAAAACTGGGGTATTTTGCCCTGCCGAGAACAACAAAGCTGCTTACTATGAAGACTCTCAGAATTAATAGTTCTCTCTGTCCCAGCAGGAAGCATTTTGAGATCAGTCACGCCAAACGGTTGCGTACTCGAACCGATTCGCTCAGCAGGGGAGCTTTTTACACAGACGAATTCTGTCTCCTTGCACATCGGACTGGATCAAGAATAACGCCTTCATAAGGTGTCGTGAGAGAGAAAATAAGTGCCGGAACAGCGGATGTGCTGCAGACCTAGCCGCTGCAGTTTACCGCATTTGTCACTTACAACCACCATTTTAGCTCGTTGCTGTTTATATTAGGACTAAACCTGACCCGACCCATGCACGGCATCCCCCACGAACCTGTCAGGCCCTGTAAGGTTTACGTAAGTCGAGTCGTAGAATTATTTACCATAACTTTAAATACATGGAGTTTTCGGAGCACTACTTTAATAACTAGGACCTTTGCATCTACGAGGACCTCACTAGAGCCTGTCGTGAGTTTCATGGAATTATACAATGAACCTAACCAATGCCATTCTACCGATACTTTTGAGCTCAATAGGGAAACTCCGAAGTGTGAAGGCGAGAACTTTTGTTATGCAGGAATTGCTGCGCTTGAAGAGAAGTTCAGTGGTTTTGGAAAGTGCCTCGCATGGAGGAACATCAGTACGGCCATCTATAGAACTTTGCAAGGTTCTATCTGCTGTGTTCTATGAGAAATCTTCCCTTTTTTTGCGGTAATTTTGAAGGAAAGCTAAAGTAAACTCGTAAGCAAAATCCTTTTCCACAGATCGCTCAAGTTAAAGTTCGACACAAAAAGCGAGATTACTGATGGTTAATCAAAGACCGTACGAAAGACTATTTTGCAGTTTCTTCATTTTTTACTTCTACTATTTAGTCTTCTACTCTCTCCAGCAAACAACGTAAAGATCCAGTGTTTCAGAGGCTAGCTGCTAATCACAGGTAAGCACAAACTTTCAGTGGAAAGAGCGAAACACGTACGAGGAGCACGGAGACTGCGCACTTCTCAGATGCGTCAACTGAGTGGACTGCTGGCTAATATGCTACTATTAGAAGAAAATCACGCCGACTACTAGAAATAAATCACGCATGAATGCATGGGATATTAGCTTCTCTTGTCCCCGCGTTCAAAAACGCTACGCTACAGGAATCAAAAGTGGAGCAGCAGTGTGAGTACCACGATCCACTCAATCATGAACGATCGAACACATTCGCTTTCTTCTAGCCCTGCAGTTTTTTCTTCTCTAATGATGCAGAATGAATTCTGGACAAGCGAGACTATCACAGACCCGCCTAAGCCGATTCATCAAAGCGATCATAATCACGCCTAATACAGAAAAGCTGAGGAAAGAACCCGGGGCAGAGTAACGGCGAGCATATACACAGACAACACATACCTGACACTTGTCATCCTGAAACGATTCCACCTTTTACGTGGGAATCCCTGCATGTACAATGTCGCCGGGCAAGTTTTTCGCCCTTTCCAGATCGACGATCTGGACCATTTCGCACACGAATGCCTTGCCTCAGGGATGAGAGAACTGGCAACAAAGCGGTCCATCCACCCAGGAGGAGTTCAAGTGTGCGACGGATAAGCAGAGCCATAGAGACACAGTGTTTATAGGGTTGAATACTAATAGGAGTTGCTTCTGCAAGCGCACATCTTCACCGCATTCCGGACGCTTATATAATGCCTTGTTCCTGACAGATAACTTTTTCTTCTCATAAGCCATTTGTAGCTAATAAAAAGCCGCATGTTGATGTTTCGGAAACCGATCAATAATTTAGATACCACAGAAGTGAAAGCCGAGGAGAGCTCTTTCTTCTCATTGCAGGCACTGTTCATCAACCCTTAATCCACAAATCACATGCAGCTTTACGTATTTAAACGTACTGCTACCCGACATATGAAGCAATCCTCTTTGTTTTCTGCGGGCTGCATCCGGTCTCGTTTTATGTGGAATAGTAATATCAGAAACGCGCTCTTTTCGAGAAAAGTCAAAGAATGTTCAAATACAGAAACTTCTGAAAAGCTTCAGTCTTCCAGCTGTTACTCAATTCCAACTAGTTTACTGAACCCATAAGGTTAAATTTTAGGTTATCAATGGATCTATTAACTTTTGAACTATACATCCAAAAGTGCCATAATATGCACATAAAGCAGCCGAATTTTAAAAACTTTCTCTTAAAATCGTCCGTGATGGAGAAACTCCTTTTCCAAAATAAATCGACGTTAACCGTGCATCCGCGCGACGCGATGTCTACCTAGCCGCTGGCGCCTACTAGAGAAAGTAGAAGAACCTGACTTATTTGTCCCAAACATTCCATATTGCACTGCTGTGCCGGCACACATCGAGAAGAATAACTCGTCCTGGAAATTGCTGAAATACGTGCTGTTCTACCTTGGAACCTACTCTCTCCTTCATAACACACGATGTTTAACGGAAATGTTGAACAGTAGCCTGACTGGATGCTGTCACTTAAACTTGGTTTTAACAATTACTTTCAAGGCAGCGGCAGTTGGTTTTCATTTACATCGTCTCGCTTTCGTGGGTTAAAGCTCAGATGGAGCTTTTCAAAGATACCTTTCCTTTTCTTCGGTCTGACGCCCCGTCACTGAAGCTGAGTCCGTCTCGGTCCCATCGTTATGGGGGCTGGCGATTGATGGATCGCACCACTGACTTGTATTCGCTAACGCGATATATTTTAATCACTCCGACAGCCATATTTGCTTTTTCAACTCTTCCTGGATCATAGCGCCGAATGGATCAGCGCAGGTTTCTAATCCGCTATGCTAAGCATTGAATGATTAGGTCCTGTTTCACCGCTTCTTCATCATAATCCCTGTCGGTAGACCGGCACAGGTCATCGAGCGAATAGGAATTCAGCTTCTATTACTAAGCAAGGGCGTATAAAGTGCTGAATGTCTAGTCTTAGCTCGTTAGGTTCACATGAAAAATGCTACCACCGAGACTACATTAGCTTTCATCAGTACGAATTTGTACGATTGAAATTTTTTTTCGAAAAGTGGGTTTTGAAAAGGTCTCAGTTTGATGTTCCGCAGTTTCATTCATGGCCATGTGGCAATTGTAAAACAATCCTGCCATGATTTATTGAGCGTTTTGTTTAAGTTGATGGCAAACTGGTTGCATGCAAACCACTGCAGCCACCGACATTTGTCTTCATTTCTACTTTTCGCAATTTCACGAGCTACTCCACTGGTAGCGGCTGCTTATGGAAGGCGCAAAAAGCGAGCATCCAGTGGAAGTTTAGTGGTGACGTCGCTCTCGCCTAACATGTATATTTTTTGAAGGATTTGTATTTTTGCCGCGAAAATACGAATTTCATGTTGTTAGTGGTTTGGTAAAGAGGAAGGCACTGGTCTCTCAAACATTGTCACAAACGAGGATAGAGAGTGCTACGTATCCCGCCCTTGCGATAGCCCAGGAGAATGAGAAGTGTCGTAAGGAATCGCTTCTAGATCAATCGCATCCATATTAGCTCACAGAGTCTTGTACGTTAGCACCTTCCTCTCAAATTTGTTAAAAAAGAACTACGACAGTGCAACAAGTACCAGTACTAAATGTGAAGTATGTCCCAGAACCAAGAATGCACATTTGTTAATACATCTTCTTCAGTGTTTTTCATTCGTACATATCTTTTAAGGTATATATACAGTAGCGACCGGAAGTACTTGAATACCCCGTTTTTGGATTTAAGATTTATTTTTTATTTTCCACATCAGAGGTAAGCAAACAATGAATTTTATGTATGCCTGGTTTGACTAAACGACGTGTTTTATGAGCACCATAGACTAGCCGAAGAATGTCTGTGAAAAAAGTAATGCCCCTCAAAGTCGACTTTGCCCAATTTTTAAAAAAATCTTTCTCGTTACTGACTGAAGTACCAGAATTGCTTTAAGCCTGGTTCACTGTGTGGACCTCTGAAGAATTTAGCATAAAATTTGCGCTTCCTGGATACTCTCAGCTGATAACATTTGCACCAAAATGTGCGATTCTAAGATCAGAAAAATTGATTTGCAGATATTTTAGTGATTAAGAATCCCTACCAAATATTCATATTCTTTCCTTTATGATTCTTGATAAAGCTATTCAAGTTTCATTTGTGGTCTGCAATACTGCTCTCTTGCTTGAACGAGAAAATGAAGAAAATTTAGGGAAAATCGATTAAGCCAGTTTCAAATTCATTTCCATATTGGATCAGATTGTTTTGGGCTATGCTACATGACGTAAGATTCAAAAAATCATTTGGCATATAATGTACATTTTTACTCTCTTTAATAGTGAGGTACAAGAATCTACTAGCAAATTTCGAAAAGTGGTAAAAATTGTAGCGGGATAGGTGTATCTTGCCTAATGGCGCAGCGAAGCTGTTCACCCAGGGTTCACTAGGGCTAGCCTGTTACTGAAAAGCCCACAGATTTCCGCTTGATTGGCGGATCCTATGAACAGAGATATGAGGAATAATGTGAACATGCGAAAATGGGGTGTTCAAGCACTTTTGAGCGCTACTGTAGATATGTACTAAGCAGGAAAGCGTAAATAGTTGGTGGATCGGTAACGAACGGGATATCACTCGATGGAGGCTAACGTAACTAGAAAAACCCTAAAACATGATGGCTTAAGTTTTTGTTACTCGGAGTTTTAACGTCGCAAATGTCACCTAATTTTCTATGAAAAATAGTAGAAATGGAGCCTTTTTTGCATAGAAGAGCAAAATTCGGCTCAGATACTTTTTCATGTAAATATGCTTCTGATCTAGTGCGTCTAAATAGTGTGGTGAAAAATACTCCATTTTTCATTTTTCGTAGGAAATTAAGTGGTATTTGAGGCATCGTAGCTCCTGGTGCGAGACATAAGTCGTGAGCAGGCACGAGCCGGCGCCGCCATTATTGACTAGCCACTCCCATTTGGGCGGATCTAACCAATGACGATGGCGCCGGCCCCTGTCTGCTCACGACATTATGGCTCGCACCCTGTAGCACCTGTAGCTCCTGATTAACAAAAATCTACAGCAAAAAACGCACTTTATGCTTTTTCTAGCTACGCCAGCGTTTATCGAGTGGTACTGGTCCCGTTCGTCATCGCTCCATCAACTTTTACCTTTTACCTTTTCCTGGTAAGAAATCGGAGGCAATATATGAATGTTTCCTAGGGTTTTAGAAGTTGCAAAAGTGAGAATGAATCGTATACGCGCGACTATACGTCTACGTAAAAACAATGAATACGGAACAAAAAGATTCTGATTTGAACCGTGGCCAAGATAACCTTGAGTTATTGGAGGAGAACTCTAAAACCTCAAATTTCTTCATTAAAACCAAATAACAGGTCCAAAAATCTGCACCCCAGCTGCACATTTGTAGCAAAGCAATACAAGAAAAGTTGAATTGTATGCATGCGTACGTGACGTGCATGTGCAATAAACGCCATGCAAGGTAGAATAACTTCAAAATTTTGTAGCTGTCCAAAATCAGAATGTTTTTTCCCTCAGATAGGCTACGAACACATCGAATTTTGGCTTTTATTGCACACTCCGTTTATTATTTAATTGCGTCTAATCTAAAGGTCAATATCATTCAGCTAATGATACAGGGTTGTGCTACGTTCTTTAGATTGCTGACGACACGGCTACAGCTATGAACCTGAAGACGGTCTGTCCGTTTTGTCATGGACCCTAAAAAAAGACGAATGGCATGATTTTCCAGAGCTAAGCCATTCTGCAACCATCCACCTCTGTGTCCACATCCTACGCTGTTTTTTAATGAAAAATTCTGAGGAAAGGATGGAGATCAAGTTTACAGCGCCATAGGCGAACGCGTTGACAACCCAGTCATAGTGCAGGTAGAAACTTGCCTACATCGACAAGAATAGAAAATTTCGAAGAAGCATGAACAAGGTTATACTATGTCTGGTACTTTTCTGATACTTATTCCCTCATTAATTCATTTCCATGGTACTGCGCGGTACGTTTTCGAAACATAAGAGCATCGCAAAACAGAAGTAAATAGAGAAAGAGCTATTACCAGCAAGGAACTTTGATATGAATGCAGGCTCAAAAACTTTTGAGTTTTGGTCCTCATACGTGTCCACTAAGCAGTTTAAGTGGTTTTCCATTAACGTTTCCTCTTCGCCTTTCTCTATTAAAAACGTTTCGCTTTCTCTAGCTACTGCGCTCTCGCCAGGCTCGCAACACCTTCGGCTTCCTGTTGCTTAGCCATTTGTCCGATGCTGTAAGGGGCTTACTTCGAGTCCAGCTTGAATATTCCAAAAGATTCCAGTATCCTATTTTTCTTTCTACCTTTTGGTGAAAAAGCGACACTGATAAGAAATAGACTTCTTAATTTGGCTTTGATACATCCAGTCTAACGTTGGCTCAAGTAATTTCACCCTCAGTTTCACTTCAACAGTTGTTCAGGCTTTTGTGTACCTGGTACATAGCCGCTTAAAAAAGTTGCTTATCAGACCACCAGTGCTGGGATTCATAAAACTTTAGTCTGGGTAGCCAGGTTAGCGTAGCCAACTCAATAAGAATGACTGGAATAAATATCGACTCCCTAATCATCTACAGTTTTCGTCTGATAAGCAAACCATGAAAATCAATGCCTCGTTCAAAATCATGCCGGATAACCTGGCTAGCCAAACCAAATTTTCATGAATTCCAGCCCAGGTGCTCTAGTAAAGCATGAACGCAGGTGTATTTATTAGTTCAACAATAAGCTTCCACATATCTGTCATATCTTCCGGATACCCCGCCCCTTCATTATCTCAAGAGATTCTTCTATTCATTCCTTATCATCCCTTGCAGATTTTCCTTTCATGTATCTTCTGTATTTTCTATACTTGGAGCGTTGCTGTTGAATTCATTCGTGTCCTAGAAAAATAATCAACGTTGCGCAAAAACAGCGAATCTCTACGAGAAGGAGTATGATCGCAAAATCTACTTGCCTACTCATTCGCCCTTCTTCTGCTACACAGATGGCGTATCAGAGATAAGATCAAATGTAGTTTAGCGAACACAACAACTGATATCTTATAGAAAAAAACATCTATGACATATTCGCTAGAACCGCGATGATTATTCTGAAGAAAAGGATACTTTTTCTTATGCACTCATCCTAAGTGCGGCCAAAATAATGACACAGTTATGGAGGAGTAATCTAGATTTTTCGTCCTCTGGATCACCTTAATTGTTGTGTTATACCCTTTTTGTGTAAGATCTGGATTTTCTGAAGT
The DNA here is from genome assembly GCA_000797555.1 of Oesophagostomum dentatum. Lineage (NCBI taxonomy): Eukaryota > Metazoa > Nematoda > Chromadorea > Rhabditida > Strongylidae > Oesophagostomum > Oesophagostomum dentatum. The sequence goes on along the minus strand of KN549211.1, from coordinate 403,157 downwards.
GGTTTCGAACCTGACAGCATGTGAGCGAACGGCACCAATTTACAGGGACGGGTAACCCGCGTGTTGCACTGACAAAAAAACACGGCGATATATGTAAGCTGTCGTGCTTCTGCAGGAGGCCAGCTATCTTATCTGAGGGGCAGATTTTCAACTATTTAGCGAAACTAATTACAATAGTGGCGAAGAACATCGTGCTGGAAATGAACCTAAAGAATATCAGCAACTGCACACATGCAGTGCTTGAAGCGCTGCTCTGGAAATGTGGAACCAGGGTCAGGCGTAGTTGCGACAGTCGCAACGGGGGGTCGACGTGGGATGTCGCTTGAGGGGAAGGGGTCGCTGTTGAGTTGATGCAAAATCAAATGATATAGCAGCGATTTGGGGAGAGGACTCCGCGCAATTTTAGCCCACAACCGTCTAATCCATTGCAACTGGAACTCCTCTCTGCCCAGGACTTTTTCGAAACCTTCAGGACGACGACGACCCCAACAATGAGCCGCAGTAACGTCAGAAAAGGAAAGGAAGCAGTAACCTTCCGTAGGCACCGAGGCTACGTGATACGACCATAGAAAATTACGAATTTTAGCATGACGCAACATTTGCCCTTGCAGCGCGTAAATGTCCGTAGAGCGCACAAACTCTTGAGAAATGGGAAAACTAGGGTCCACAAAAACATGCATAAGTCCTCGAAAAAGGAGATAAACTGATGACTTTTACATACCTTTCCAAAGAAGAAGATTCGTTCTATAGAATCTTCTAAAAGAGTTGCCAGAAGACTCAAATCCTGAAGAACTGTGTAACGACAAACATTGGTAAAGTTCGATTTTCATCAAAAGTATGGTTGAAAAAAACGGTGATTATTTGCTTTGCACTGTAAGCTTTCAGGAGACGCTGTGTACGATGGGAAACTAGAGGGCTAGCCCTATCTTAGTGCCTGAAAATGACCTTGCAGTTCTTCCTTTTTAAGGGAAATAATTTGATGCGACCGAGATGCGACCGAAGCCAAGAGTCGCATCAAAACTGACCTTGGGTCGCATCAACTTAATTTGTAGGAAACGGAGTCAGACTTCCGTGCTTTTCCAAGCAGAGGTGGAGGAAGTCTTCTAGTTTCCCTTGGTATATAAAGTTTCCTAAAACCTCACGGCTGAGGAGATTTGTTCTCGATTTTCTTACCCCTACTTCTTCTAAAATTCAGAAAATAGCGATGTTTGAGCGTGTAGTGTTCTTGGTATTAAAAACGTTCTAAAGTTTTCCTTATTCTGTACGATAGTGCAGATCCTCTTCTTTCATCCATTTTAGAATATTGCTTATTTCTCCTCCGCTTTCAGTAAGTTAATCGAGTTTCTGTGCACCCTACTTCCTCATTTTCCAAGGGAAACCGCGCCGCGCACGCGCGCGTGCGGTGGGTGGGCGTTTTCTAGCTAATTTTGACGGCATTTTCCGCATTTCTCAGCCTTAACCTTTTTGTGCTTTTCTGTTTCAAGGGTTTATTTCACCCACAGTAGGGGGTCGAAAATCTCTGCTGAGAAGGGGGGAGGGGTCGCCTTGGAGGCAAGTGAGTCGCATCGGTACGCTTGACCCTGTGTGGAACTTCGAAACATTGCTGCGACAAAGCAGCGTGGTAAGGTGTGGGCAGCGTTCATTCTCGTGACAGATGATGACAAGGGGAGAATCTGGAGGCGCACATGTTACCTCGGTACCAGTAGCGGTCGCAGAAAATTTTTTCGGGGAGAGGGGGGCGCCTCCTCCCTCAGACCAAAAGTAGGCGGGGCTAGAGGGGACCAAAGAAAATCTGTTGTAAAACAAAAAAATTTTAGCAAAAATCGATATTTTCTATCAATAGTCAAAGTTATTTTAAAATTTCACCCCTTTTTCAATTTCTCTCTGGCCTCTGGGCCACTTTCAAGAATTTTCGGACCCAATCTCCCGGGGGGG
>KN549211.1:358816-370979 GCA_000797555.1 Oesophagostomum dentatum | reverse complement strand
CAGATGTGCATTACGTTTTTATTTTTCTTATCACTTCCAAAAAGGCGTCTTCCAAAATAGCACTTTTTTCTTCTTTCTCATAAATAGACAGCTTGGTTGTTTACCCAATCAACCGTGTTCGCTATCAAATATCAATGTTGGTGTATCACTGTAGAGTCAGTATGCAGTAAACACACAACCGGACTCTTAATGGGTGGTGACTTAGCCTGACAGAGATAAAGGCAAGCAACCGTCTAGCTGTGCCTTTTGAAAGGGATCTTAGATAAGCATTTTGTGGGTTGCAATGTCTAATTTTTTTCACACAGTGCATGATCTTTTCCTTTACTCTTCAGCTTGGTTGGAAAGCTTCCATTTGTTCAGAGTAGTCAGTAACGTTACTCGAAAAGCGCAGGCTTCGCTATGAGAATCTTTGGTGGAATTCCAAAAGGGTGAGCACAGAAAGCTGCAGAAAAGTCAGAGTTCCGGGGGACCGTGAAAAGGTTATTTTCAAGTCCGCACTGTTTTTTTCCGAAAGTAAAACTCCCGCACCTCTAGTTAAAGCTAATTTAGGTTAGATTTCACTAAGAAATTATTTTTTTAAATTCTGATTTCTTTTAGATAAATGGGAAGAAAATGGCGGAAGGAAATTTCTAAAAAATTTGCTTAAACTTCGACCCTTTCACATTTATGCCTTAAAACTTATGGATAGCATCTTCCTTCCCGCTCCTTACGTTTACTACAAAAGTTTGCATTTTTCGGATTATTACATAGAATTAGCCGAAATGATTCGTGTATTCTTTGGGAAAACCAAACCGTTGTTGCAGGAGTGCGAGCGAAGCGAATACTCCAAAAGAGTCTGAGGTCTGGCGTAGCTGGAATCTCAGACTCGTTGGTAAGTATTCTTCTCGACTGAAGAGGATGGTTGGGGTTCAGACTATGAAAGTCGTGCTTAGCCAAAGATCTTCTGTTCGTTCTATGCGGAAATCTCACCGAAATGTTTCCAAATAAAGGTGCTCATATTTCTGTCTGAAGCGTAAGTCCCGAGCCTCTTTGTTATAGAACTTAGCAAAAAAGTTCAAAAAGTTGGTATCTTCGAGATAAAAGACGCCGAAAAGCCTGCTTGAACTCACAATAAGGAACAACAAGCAGACCCTAAACAATTAAAACGTAAGCTTCTTAGCGGTAATAGCATTGATAAATGGAAAGGAGTGCAAGTGAAAATTGCAGGCAGCTGGCTTAGCTCTTGATAAGCAGTCTACATATAATGGTTATTATTGTCAATACCGAACTAGCTCTTTCAACTCCTAGCGAATGTAGTTTTGTCGCAGAAGCTGTTTCACGGTAGTCATACTAGTTTGTAATGGTACATTTAGAAGCAGCATTCTCTTCTGTACGGGGTATCGGAGCATTTCTGTTTGTGGAATTTTTCTCCAAAGAGGTACTAGACTCCTGGGATAAAAAGCCGCACAGCTAAGGCTACTCTACAAACAATGCGTTGCGACTTCGGCTAGAAAATTCTTTAAAAATTATTTTTAAAACATTTTAAAGCTAACAGTAGAATCCGACTGGTTAAAAAGAAGCCTTCACAACATTCCCACAGACCAGCGCAACCATAAGGAATTTTCGACCTTACTGTTTTAAGTGCCCCTCCCTCTACTGCCGGTTCCCTCGAACTGTTATTGGCGCAAAGTAAACCTTCTACTGCTTGCTTTCTGGTTCGCTGCTTGGTTAAGCCGAAGTTGGTTGAAAGTCTGTCTATTGTTATCGGCATGTAGGACAAAATCACACACCATCGCACTTTGTCAATTAAAACTGTCCACTGTTTTCTTCCTGTTTGATCACTCTCATTGTTGCGTGGCATCTAAGACTGTTATCTTTTCTTTCAGATGTGTGACTGCTGGGGTTCAGACTGAGGTTATTGAGCCTTGCAGGCAGCAGGACTCAGATTAACGTGCAAATGTAGAGTGCCGTCGGTTCTGCTTTATGGCAGTCCCACCAAAAAATTGTTTGAAAAATCGACATTCTATTCGAACAGTATGAAAACACGAAACCCAACAATTCGAGTATTTAGATTATTCAAAATTTTAGTCATTCGTTTCGAGTATTGAAATAATTGAAAAGTTCGAAATTTCAATGGCATGAATGTATGAATTATTCGGAAACCTGAAAGTCCAATAATTCGAATACTGGGATTGTTCCAAAAAAATTCTACCTGTATTGTATTCCTCCGTAGATTATGATAAACACGATTCAGGTACGTTTCAGCATGTAGCCCATGATCCTCAGCATTCTGTGCTGGGATTCATAAATTTCTGTTTCCCTAACCAGCTCATGCTAGCATAGCCACCTCACCAAGAGTGAGCGAAATAAATACTGACTCCCTAATCATCCACTGTTTTCGTCTGATAAGCAAACCATGAAAATTAATGCTTCATTCTAAATCATGCCGGGTAGCCCGGTTAGCCAAACCAAGGTTTCGTAAATCCCAGCCCTGTAGGTATCCCCAACTACTTTGAATTGCATAGGTTTATTAACAAAACTTCTAAAAAGAAAGCTGAAAATCCGGCTTTGGCTCAGGTACAAAGGATTAGCGCAGGCAATCTCGGCTAAGCAAGTACTTCATACACAAGTACACTAGAAACTGGACACACAACTTTGCTCGAGCATTCAACCGTGATCACTACCGTATATAAACATTCTTGTACACTTCGCTAACTATAACTACACTCTTCGTTAATAGTACATCCTGATGTACTAGTATTCAGTCGCTATCGAGGGAGTTTTTTTCTCAGTTGATTCCGCTTTTTCGGAAGTTTCTTAATTTTCTAGGAGCGAATATGAGTGGAGGAATTCTGATCATCTGTAGAATGCTAGCGACTTGGCCGCTACTGGTACAAACAGGGAAGGAAAATTTGCGGTTAATTCCGACATGGTGTTAGGAACTCTTTCCCAGTACGGCTCTATCGCTATTTTCAATGAAAAGCCCCATTTTTGATCAAAATCACGGATCAGTGAGGACCTGAACCGTCGCCTTTACACAAAGGCCGGGCGCTTTGCACACTGGGCCATCTGGCCACAAATTTTACATTACATTCGCCGCTTTGATCATCCTACTTCATATGCCACTCGAAAGAGAAGTTCGCCACGTCGGCTCGAATTCATTTGGATGCTCTTTTGCCAATGCCCGAACACTACCTCTCATTAACTCGTAAACCAAAATCTCACACTAAAAGTTGAATGCTTGCGGATTAACATCGGTGGGACCCCAGCCTATGACTGCTACCCACGGAAGCAAGACGGAAAGCATCATTGCATCGGCGAGGGATAATCACGCAAAAGAGACAGATCCCAGTGACCGCTCTAACACAAAATAATCATAGGGGTCAAAATCTCCTCCGGAGAACATTTTGCTTCCTGTTTGTGATAACTCCTTCCGGCTTCATTGCGTACTCTGAGGTATCAGTGACTGCTCCGCAGCTACAGTAATATCCACATGAGCAAAACGTGGTCATTATGTGAACATTAATGCTAACAAGTAGATCAATATTTGATTCAGAATTTTCCTGTTTCTTCATAATCGTCGCCTTTTATCTTGGTTAGCATATTAGGTTGTAAAGAAAGTAGTGAGCCCTAGCTCTGAAAAACCGCAACGTTTTTCCTATGAGTGCATCCCCAGAAATTGCGCCATCATTACTCATCGTAGTCTTCCCCTAGTATGGCGGCTAACTTCGTCCCCGACAAAATTCATCCTCGACATTTTCCGACTTTTCCTCTTCACCGGCAGCTATTCCGCAGCTGCAGCTCACCATAAACTCGAGGAATTGTACGATGAAGGCACTATGTCTTTCACGGTGAGGCGCCGGTCCGCCAGGTTCAAGAAAGTAGACTATTCCCTTGATGATGAAGAGAGGTTAGACCGGCCTCAACTCCTACCCCTCTCCTTCTGGGAGGCCGGCATTGAGTGTCTATCCGAACCTTGGCAGAAGATCGTGGACTCCGACGGTGCTTACCTCTGATCCACGTTTTTGAGAAATTATTTAAAAATTGTAGGTAAAAAGGCTCATTACCTTCTTTTTAACCTAATATTTGCAAAGAGCAGATTCGAGTGTTAAGTCCCAGTTAACTTCTGGTATCACGTTGCGATTTGTTGCCCATTTCGGCCAAACTGCTAGCACGGTAGATATTTTAGTTATATAACCATTTAAGTTATTCGCGGAATACTCAGTTTCCATCCATCTAGTAAAATGGCACAAATTGTCAGCCACAATTCCTACCAAATAAATCTGACGTTTTCGTTCTTCTAGCGAACCAACCTTTTTCAGAAATTTAATCGCTTCTTGTCCTTCATCCTTGACTAAAGTCGGAAAAGTTGGGAATGTCATGATTTTTGGTACTCCTTTCTTAGCTCTTATTTAAAAAGATGTTCCCATGTATATAATTCTCAGGAAAGAACTACTCTAGTAGTTGCGAACGTGATCAGGTGAAAAGCATACTTGTTCATCTGGAGAAAAAGCTCTACCCATGATATGCTAAGAAGAACGTTAATTGCTGTTGTAACAAGCTAGTCCAAGAACAATATAGTACAAAAGCCGTTCTTTGCTGAGAATGTCTTCAGGAAAACTGCTTACAATTAACGTTCGTTGCGATAGAAACCGAGGCATAGTCTTTTTTAAGTTGGTGCTTAGGTTAAACCTTGCCATTTGACTTAGAGATTCAAGCTTTCTGTATCAGGACCTGCTTCATAATTAGAGCACCTATTGTCTAGCGCTTCTGTATTTCCTTGTTCTTTTGTTCTCCTCGGGATGTTATGTTAACATTATTCGTGTAAAATTACCTTCGGGATTTTTTTTGTCGACAACAGAGAAATATTTAGTGACTGTCATTTACCATGAGCAGATTATGGGGCCTCATTCACTGCCGCACGAGTGCTTGTGATTCCACTAGTCATGGGGTTTATCTATTCGGAAAGTTCGGAAAGTGTTTGATTTTTAAGCGCTTAAAAATTAATTTTCTTATAATGAAAAACATTAATCAGTGGTATGTTTCCCACTTTGTTCGATTATCTCTTGCCATTATTCTGGTAGTTTCGTAATTCCCCTCCCTTTAAACATCTGGTCTTTTTCGGTAAAAAAAACTGGGCTATATAATATTTGATATCTTCATCTTCGGAGAGGGTTTCTCCAAACAAGGTTCTGCGACGATAAAAGTTAGTGGTGGTCGGATGGTGCATGATCAGGGCTATATGAAGAACGCAAAATTAAATCCCGACCAAGCTTCGATAACTTTTGCTGAGTCGCCAAAGATGTGTGCGGTCTAGCATTTTCTTGATGGAACACTACTCCTTTGCGACTTGCTAATTCCGGTCGGGTTTCTCTAGGACTGCTTCATGTATTTTCATCTATAGTTGAGGTCCGAATTAAATTCTGTTTCCTTGGAAGCACCATATAGGACACCTTTGTAGTCCCACCAAACTAATAGCATGACCTCCTGAAGATCAGCTTTGGAGATCGTTTGAGCAGGTTCATCCGATTTTGACCATGATCGAGTGGATCGATTAATCGATAGATAGCAATGGCCAGTCTACAATACCTAGGCTTTTTTAATTACTGGTGTAATCTTTGCTCTATTAGAGTCGATAAATTTTGTAATGATCCACCAATCTTCTTCGAAGGGTCACATTGTGATGTTCACGATGTAATAAATGTATGCGTATATGTGTCGCTTACGAGTGACATTGCTGTAAACAATCCATTTTCTCATAACGAGTTGGTTTTTCATCACCAAATCGCAGATGCTAATTCGGTGCGTTAAGCGAGTTGCCTTGTGGCACCCAAAGGTCTAGCTTTTTTACAAGTCCAAGCTTTTTTTGATATGCTTCTTTGTATGCTGATATGCTCGTGAACTGTTCTAGTTGACACGTTGATGTTCTCAGCAGGTTCTCCGTTGCATGACGGTCGGCTTCGATCAATGCCATATCATCATCAATGCCTAGTGCTGCCCAGAACGTTGCCCATCTTGAAGTGAAAAATTGCCAGAACGAAATTTTGTGTTTCCAAAGGAACACAAATATACGTTTGTAAGGTATACTTATATGAGATAAAAACAAATAATAACGAAGAAAATCTTTTAAAACAAGTCCTTAATGATTTGTTTTCAAAAAATCGTAATTAATTCCCGAACAACCTATGCTTATTTGTTTATTTGCATATCTATTTATTTATATGGCCCTCTATTGTGCGGCATCGCGACAATATACAACTACATTTATAGCCTCCTGTTGTAACTGCAGTCAAGTTATTCTCTTGTTTCAACCGGTATGAGAAGCTTCATCAATATTCTGCTCCAAATCGTCAACGCTATTTTCATTGGCTTAGTTGGATTTCTATGCGTTAATCCATTAAACGCTCTGAAGAACCTATTCCTCTGCTCGACGGATTTTCGAGGTTCCTCGCAGATCGACGTAGCAAATTTGATATATCGGTATCGTTCATTTGTTTATAGCAGATAAAGTCTTTTTCGGAGTGGGCAAGTTCGGCGAGCTCGCGCTCGGCAGCAGCAGGGGGTGTGGCAGTGACTTGCCGCCGAGCGAATTCCACCATCCGCAGCGCTTGCCGCCTGCGACAAAAATGCTCTCGACCAGCAGCAGCTCGCTGGCTCGCCCACTCTGAAAGACACTCTTGCGAATTTTGCTGCAGCGAGCTCGCGCTGCTTAGCAGCCCTGCATCCTTTAACACTGCGAACTCACCGAGCTTGCGCACTCTACAAACGGCATACGTTTCATCTTGTGGTAATCATGCAACGCAAACTACGACACCTTGACGGCTCAAAAACTTCCCGACGAGCAGCTTAACAATCTCATGTACAAGGCTGCGACATTACCTGTGGCTTTCCAAATTTCCAAAAGGGCAATTTCATTTTTGAAACAATTTGGATTTCTCGCTACAGCATTAGAAATTAGGAGTTACCCTTTGTTCACTGCGTTCTGGCCTCTTCATCGGATTGTTCTTTCTGAGTGTTACACGCTCTCCAAAGCAGGAAACTTGGCTTCGTTTTGCGGAAAACATCTAGATTTTTTTACTGTGTTGATTTACTGTACTGATTTTTGTATGAAAACTTCTACTTCGGAAGTGCCTGCAAAATGCTTAAACCTGTAGAGTTCCATCTCCCATCGTAGGTGCAGTTCCTCAGTATGACTTAAAACACTGTCGAACCTACGCGATGTAGTCACACAGTGGTTAATTTCAGTTCTACCTAGCTGGAGTCATGCTCTTGCCATTGCGTGAGCATTAAGCTTTCTCCGCCTAAACGCGTAATCCTTGTCCTACTATAGAAAAAACAAAAGTAAAATTTCCTTTGATGTCCTGAATGTCACATTTTCACAGGGTGATTATACATTGGGGTGCCTCTTGTGTCAACCGTAGGCTTTTCGGACCACTTCTGTCATTTTACTTTGCGAATTATTTTGTATCAGATGTGCCAGTTTTCGGTCGGCCTAAATTTTTTTAAGTACAGAAAATTAACAATAGCGAGTGTATAAATTCGCTGTCTTCTGCACGATAACGCAAATAAAATATTAAGGAACAGAAAAGCGAGAGTTTTCTGTGAATATGAAATGCGAAGTGCTGTTTCGCCAGACACATCTAATGGTGTGTTTCGACTTTGGACACATCTTACCTTTGTTTCCTCTGACTTCCTCTAGCTGCTTTCCAATGACTGGAATCGTTACTAGCGAGAGGCATATCATTAGCAGCCAAAAGTGTACCAGTGTGAATCAACGTACCCTGAGGTCGGATGCTAATGACGTTTCTACTTGCGTGTGCGAAAGAGCGTTGCGGCTGGCGCTGGCATTTTGCCAGCATTATCAGAGATACGGTTGTAGTGGTTTGCCGCGGCGTGGTGATGACGTCATTGCCGCGGCACGGCAGTCGTTGGAATCCGACCCAACAGTATGCAATAACGGTGTGTAAGAGCCGGCAATTCTTTTATGACGGACTGTCCTGTGAATACCATGCGATCAAGCAGTTCTGTTTGATTCATCGCTGTGGCATTCACAAGTGAACGTCATTGCTAACCACAAACAATCTTTGGTGCTTGCCGATATCACTGGCTTCCGCTTCTGAATCAATGGCTCACTCTCAACGTCTTTCTTTCTCGTTTTCATAATAATTTCGACGAATCATAATCTTCTGTTTCGTGTCGTAGCCTATATAATACAGAAGACTTGCGGTACCCTAAATGGCTAGAATTTTTGAAAGTCACGCCTAGGTGGCACGCACATGTCAAACCCTCAGCTTTTTTGATAGCTCCAGTCAACTTCGATCTTCTGGCAAGCCACAGAAACCAGTGCATTTTCCAATAAAACATTGCGATTTTTAGATGCTAATAATTTTGGGAAAACTCAAGCAATGTGATTTTGGAAACTATAATATGTATTTCTTCTATCTACAGAGTGCATCGCTTCCGTATATGAAAAGCATTGCCAAGCTTTAGAAGCAATTTTCTACAACGGGTGCCTCTGAGCAATTACATGAGGTTCGGCGTGGATCAGAATTTTGATATGTTTAGCTTATATATTCGCCTTTTAGGTGCTGCATACATAGTAGTTGTACTTCTTGTTCACGAGAGAAACATCTTACTTTAGACGTGTAATGCATCCACAGAAAAGATAAGTAAGGGATAAGTCTGCGTGCTATTACCAACAGCTGGACTAGCGAGTATTCTAATCCGCATAATGTAGGAACTTTTTCAGCCCAAGCTGTTTGATTGCTTTGAATTAGTTGTATAGGGAATGCGTCCTGTGCAGCTGCGTATTTCTTGATTGTGTCAACGAAATCCTACAAAGAGAGAGACAGAAAATGGCCAGATCGTTCTTCTTAGGTTCTCCGCTTGCGCATTCAGTCGCCGAAATAGCTGTTTGGGCATGCAAAGCTACCAATATATGTTTGGATGATATTTTTGTGCAGCTTGCTTAGAGCATCTCAGGCTCAAATGCGCTAGTTACGACCACCTAAAATTGCCCATAGTTGAAGGAAAAGTGGCGAACGAACCTGCTCTTCCTGGAGGATTTCTTTGCTGAACACATCAGTCGTCAGCTCATTGAAGTTATTGGCAATATATACTTCAAAGCTACCGCCTCTCTCAGCGTGGTCGAAAAATTATAACTTAAAAACTTGCAACCTTACGGTGTTCTTTTAAGTTTATGATATCGCCCATCAGTCTCAAATAAGCTACAAAAGATTTAAGCAACCAAAGCGTAGGCCTCGACCTGGAATCATAGTCTGAAAAATGATTTCGCGTGTTTGATGGATTAAATTTCAGAAAAAACGAGTTTTTTTAAAGTAACATGTAAATCAAATATAACGTGATGGAAAAGTTTTTTCAGAATTTTCTATGCACATTTTATGCAGCTACTTTCAGGTGTTTCCGTTCATTCCCTAAGCCCTAAGTTTTATCGTTACTACACAGTTTACTATCTCCGTTCATATGTTATTTTGCTAAAAAAAATTTCGATTAATCAGTCCATTCCAAAATTAGTCTTGTAGGCTTTTTACATATCAGTCAGAATATGCTCGCTGTCGATAATCACGTGCTACTACCATAAACGAGGCTTAATCACTCGGAAAGTTTTTGTTTCAATCTCACTTAAGACACGAAAGTTTTTTTTGTAAAACGAAGGTTACAGAGGAGAACTAGTTTTCCAGTACCTAATGGACTGAGAGCACAAGTACACAAATCAGATTTGTTTGACACGCGACACTGTACATGTCATAAAGTTGTTTGCAGCGGTATTTTCCCTTTCCTTATGTATTTCTGTTAGCATCGAATTTGTCCTTGAAAACTGCTGGAGCTTTATCCATATTATTGTCAAGGATGACTTTTTTATTTGATGTACTAAAATTACAGAAAAGACAGGTGCTAGTAACTGTCATATATACAGCTGGTCGGAAAGTGATTAGATACTGGAAGGAATGTGGCCAGAGAACTACTGAAATGATTGTTAAAACAAAGCACTGAGCTTATGATTTTATGCTGCCACTTGCTACTGCACCTGTCTTTTCTGACGGTCGAAGTATAATAGCATATTTACAAGTCTGAGATTCCGGCTACACCGGACCTCAGACTTTTATGGGGTGCTCGCTTCGCTCGCACTTCTACAACCACACTGTAGTTTTCAGGACTGATGCACGAATCATTGCACTATGAAACTGCACTATGATTTTCATAGTGAAGCGGGCTTTTTAAGTAATTTTATGGATAAATATAAATAAATGCAAGCTTTTTTTGTCGAGCTCAGGAGCAGGGAAACAGGAGGTATACTGTGTGAAGAATTTTGAGTATCGCAACATACAAAACGCTTCTCTGAGGTCTTTTTAAAAGTATAGTGTGTTCGCCCGTCTAAGCATAGTATGTTCGCTCGCCTTTTGTAGGGTCGTCCGCTACGCGGCTGCGGCGCACCTCTGTAGAGTGACCATAGAAACAGTGGAGATATGAGTTTTTTGTGCTCTTTGCTGACGTTTTCTTTTACTTTTAGGGAAAAATCTCGAAAGAGTATAGAAAATTCACCTTTTACTGTTCCTACGGCAATTTAGAGCCCCGCGACGGCCGCGTGGCCACCGTGCAGCAGACGAACCTGCAACAGACAGACGAACAACCCATACACAGCCAACGCTGTTCCTTTCGTCTCTCTCAGACTACTCCACCCGCTAAGAGCCTAGTGATGTGTTTACTGCATACCAACTCTACAGTGATAGATCAAAATTGATACTGATAGCGAGTATAGCTGATTTGGTAAACAACCAAGCGGCCTATCCTTCAGAAACTAGAAAAAGGTGCTATTTTGGAACATGCCTTTTTTGGAAGTGATAAGAAAAAGTAAAAATGTAGTGCACATCTGGCCATCGTTCTGAACTCATCCATGTGAATTTCATAGCTTATCGCTTAGCAGGTGCTGAGAAAAAGTCCGTTACCAACATCCTGAGCCGATTACTACATACATAGATAGATGGAATTTTGTCGGAGCAATGCGTACTGTAGGCACTTTCGTCAAGAGTTTCTGTCTCAAGCTCCTTTAAAAACGATGAAGCAGTGCGATCACATAAAAAGGAAGCGCAGGGATGATTATCATAATAGTACAAGCTTTGCCATGCGCTTTCCCACTGTCGCCTTTAATCTTCAAGATTGTACATAAAGATCGTGCATGAAATTAGACCACTGGTGGAGTCTGAGACATTTTGCTGTCAGTGAGGTGGATCTCGCGATACCGCAGACTTGCCTCCTGAATCAGTCTCGTCCGCAGCTCACCGGATCCGATTGCTGCGGAAGATTGTTTCGCGTGGCCAAGGTGCGGTGCTGCTTTGCTGGATTCTGGAACGTAGCAATGTCTCCGAAGGCTATGTTAGCGTTATCGAGCGTCAAAACTTGTGCACATCACGTCAAACATATAACTTGGCGCACATGCGCATGCGTGGACGAGTTTGTTCACGTCTTACAACGATAACACCGCCCCTGGAAACATTATTCTATGAACCCCTAGACTTTCCCCATAAACAGCGAAATTTCTCGGATCTCGGACATACCCCAAATTATACGTGCAAAACTACTACTAAACTACAAAATCTCGCATTTTTAAATGGGACTGGCCTGCTTGTAATCATTTCACTTAGCATAGTACCCTTGGCTGACTCTTTCTGAGAAGGGGACCATAAAATCTTTCTAGGGACAGAAGGCAACAAATTCGGCCATAGTGTATAAATGGGGGAAGCTTGCTTGACCAGACTTCCGTTTCCGCATAAACTAGTAGAATCACAATAAACTATTCAAATCTTTTAGCTAGAAATTTAGAAACAGTGTATGTGGCAGGAACCAAGAAAGTCCCAAGCATGGGCTAAAAATAATGTTTCATTGATTGGATCTCCACAAACCGAAGATTATTCTTTTTGTAAGCAAGTCGTCAGCTTTCTGAATGCAGCGATTCTGCGGCTGGGAGATAGACGTCCTCGGTCGCAAAACTTTTACCGTATTCTAAATGAAACCTTCAGAAGCTCCAAAACATTACTGAATGTATTCTGACTCTGAGTAGCTGAACTTTCGGAATCTTGAGTTGTTTTGAGGTCTAGAGGAAAACTAGTTTAGTTGTCGAGCCTTACACCAAGATAGTAATACAGTTTATTCGGCTAACGTTTCG
>KN549211.1:262031-272537 GCA_000797555.1 Oesophagostomum dentatum | reverse complement strand
ATTAATTGGGGTTTCATGTGTGTGTCTGTTTGTGTGGGTTCGTCTATTTGTGTGTACACAAAAACTATGGCCTACCGAAAAAAACCGACTCTAATATGTGTTCGGTCTACGGAGTTATGCAAAAAAGCGTGTAAAATTCTTACTTTTTTACTACTGGAGCCTACTCCAGGCCACTTTGTATTTCTCAACGTTTTGAACATGTAAAAGTTTTTCACAGTGAAATAGGAATGGAGTTTTATCATCACTTTACATATATGAACATTGTCGAGCATCAGTAGAGTTCACTTTAAAGCATTGGTAGGAGGAATAAGTTCCCCAGCCAGTGCATAGGATGGGACCACACCCGTCTCGTCCGAAACTTGCGCGCAGCGTGCGCACGGTCCGTTCGACCTGGCGCCGCCCGGCATGGGCACCGTCAGTCATGCGCATGGTTTGCCGTCCTGGCGCAGTCAAGCGCGTACACGGTCTATCCGGCATCCGGGCTCTCCAGCATGTGCATGGTACGGCATGTGAGCCATCCTATGCGTGTTCCTCAATATCCAGCTCAACTAATCCTCCTGACTAGAGAGACTATAGAAACAGGAATTGCAGAACAGATCGGCTAAGCTGTTTAGATCAGCGGGGCAGGACTGCGGAGTGGTCCGGATCCGCTGGTAAAGTGTACTATACAAAAATAAGATTTCGTAGATATGAAAATCATTACAACCATTAACCTCAACTAAGTCAGGGTTAGGAGATTTTCAAACGTTGACATTCGATAAATTTTGACATTGAAACAACTATGTTGAGAAGTTTGAAACAATATCTTAAGACTGATAAAAAGAAACCAGATTAATGCAGTGATACAGTTTATCAGGTTATTAGGCTAGAGTTTTGGCAAAGTCACTGTCGTCAAAACCTAGAAGGCAGGACTATTTAGCTAATCCTCCAAAAGTCTCGTCGCCCAGAAAAGACAAGGTCAAAGACGCGAAAGCTCGAACCAGTACACAATTTTGCAGAATATACGTCACCACCGGTGACAGTAAGTAATGGAGTGAGGCTAGGTGGAAGTATGTAAAGCCCAGCTAGGTCAAGAAAAGATGCAAGTTTGTTAGTTATAGCGGGGCGCTCACCCTTCCATTTCACTCTAGGATTCCTCGCCTATCCATGAAGCTTCCGGAATTTTACGGGCAGCAATCTCAGTTCGCGCGCCAGTATAGTTATGGATACCACAAGTTCCAGGCTATCATAGCATGTCGTCGTGTAGGTGTATAACGTGGTTGAAGCAAGATATCTATGTAATACATCTAGGTGCTTTTTTTTACACTAGGCGCAGTTGTCTACCCGTTTCCTCTATGTATTTCTATCTTTCGGCGCAAGGCTGGCATCTCATAATGTAAACCAACCACCCCGGAACACATGCAGTCGCCTACCTGATCAAGCTGCATGTTGCACGGCTCTTAGCATCGCATGAATCATAATTTATA
Source organism: Oesophagostomum dentatum (assembly GCA_000797555.1). Taxonomy (NCBI): domain Eukaryota; kingdom Metazoa; phylum Nematoda; class Chromadorea; order Rhabditida; family Strongylidae; genus Oesophagostomum; species Oesophagostomum dentatum. The sequence continues at coordinate 271,071 of KN549211.1, read as the reverse complement.
CAGTGCGTTCCAAAACTTTGCGCCCACCCCAATATTTCGGCTTTTTTGAAAATTCTGAGCTGTTTTCGATCTGCAGCTTCCACACCCGCCACATGAGAATACTCCACAACACTGAAAATCATCTTCTCCGATAATCGTAAAAAGACAATGTAAAACCATAATATGGGTATGCCCGCATGTTCAGCTACTCCGTACAAGTGTTCCTGTAAAATTTTAGCCACGCCGAGCGCCGCGTGCGCTCGCGGCGCAAGAATACACAGCAAAGGTCTTTTGTGGTCCCAGGCTGCCCGCAATCCAAGTAAAATTTTCCTTCCAGTGGCTCCAAAAGTTCCTCGTTATGACTGCAGTCACCACTGGTGCTACTGACACATTAACGACAATTTTGCGCGGGTTTAGCCAGGAAACTGATAAGAGCATGGCGCGTTTTTATTCGTTACCCGTTCGGTGCGCAACGTTACGTAAGCTGATTTTTCAGAAATGTTGCGCGACGGATTGCCTGAGGTTCCCGCTCTCACATACTGCCATCCTTATGCGCAACGAATGCGATATTCTGGGGCTACGGCCCGCAAAAGTCAGTTCAAGCATTTAGGCTCCTTTTTCTATTGATAATGACAGGAATTGTGCATGTATAGATTTCTACAGCTTGAAGCGCCAGAATATCGCGTTCGTTGTGCATAAGGTGAGCAGTACGTGAAAGCGGGAATCTCAGGCAATCCATCGCACAACGTTTTTGAAAAATCGGCCTACGTAACGCTGCGCACCGACGGGATAACGAACAGAAACGCGCCATGCTCTTATCAGTTTCCTGGCTAAACCCGCGCAAAATTGTCGTTAATGTGTCAGTTGCACCAGTGGTGACTGCAGTCATAACGAGGAACTTTTGGAGCCACTGGAAGGAAAATTTTACTTGGATTGCGGGAAGCCTGGGACCACAAAAGACCTTTGCTGTGTATTCTTGCGCCGCGAGCGCACGCGGCGCTCGGCGTGGCTAGAATTTTACAGGAACACTTGTACGGAGTAGCTGAACATGCGGGCATACCCATTATGGTTTTACATTGTCTTTTTATGATTATCGGACCTTTTGCCGTGGTGGGCGTAATGTTTTGGAACGGTCATTTTTGAAGAAATCGGCGCAGAAAGCGCAGCCGACGAGTGAAGAAGATGGCTTTCAGTGTTGCGGGGCGGGGTATTCTCATGTGACGGATACGAATATAGAAGTTGCAGATCGAAAACAACCCAGGATTTTCAAAAAAAAGCCGAAATATTGGGGTGGGCGTAAGGTCTTGGAACGCACTGTATGTGTGTCCGAGAAGAGCAAGATGGATAGTGATTTATTATCTGGAAGTTGAATCAAAAACTCACGCGACGTCGGCGACTCACATAAAGATGTTCTGTACATTGACTAACTATGAGCGATACGAAATGCAAATAAGAATAGAGTAGAAAGAAAACATGCAATAGGTCAGCATGTACAACTACCAAGGATCACGTTGGATCATGGCGGTTTCAGCACCTCTCTCCTAAGATGGACGTTCCTCGTACGTCATCATCCTCATATTGACCTGCAGTCGTTTGTACGACTGACAGTGTCGCGGTTGTTGTCCTGAGGTCGTCGTCAGCTGCTCGATTGAAACCGGCGCTCGATCTCCGGCGGTGTTGTCATCGTGCTGAGTGTTCTTCTGTAATAATGCAAAAATTCTGCTAGCTTCCCCATTGTCCCTCCCTCACTAATATTCTAAGGACTGTCTTCATTATATCCGCGAAATGTTTGTCCTGCCCGTTTAGTGGCTGAACGAACTGGGGTAGGTGAACATGCGCAATTTCTTCTTTCCTGCAGAATTTCTGGAACTCAATTGATTGAACTGCGCCCTGTGATCCGAAGTGATAAGGATTTTCAAACCATACAAGTAACATTCCCAATTATCTCAAAGTAGCAGCAGTCGATGACGACGACATCTTCAAAACTTCTGGCCATTTTCAATATGCGTCAGCGACCATGAGGTACATCTTCCCACTCCGTGGTCTGGCATAGTCGATGTGGATTCTTCTGTACGGTTTCGTCTCTATTGCCTACGAATTTAAAGCTTGCTGGGACCCTCGTTGCTTCATGATAGTTGCAACAGTGGCATCCAGTGTCATCGATTTGTCTGGTGATACTCGTCCAGTATACATATGGCGAGCACCTTCATTCTTGTCATTCCTGGATGTGGTTTGTCCAGTTGCTTCAACACTTTTTCTTAAAGTGTGGCTGGGCGACGATTCTGTTGCCAAAATATACGCATCCGTTTTCTTGTGACAGCGCGTGGTTTAAACCTTCCAGCTACGGATTCCTTCAGTAGGCGTATGGCTAGGTAGCCGCTTTCCTCTCCGCAACCACGGCTGCATTCTGAACGGCCATGATATGTCCTGGCTATCACAGTATTTTCTGCCTAAGGTTTCTCGGAGAGATCAGATGTGACAAGGCATCTGCTTATCCGAGCTCGGTCGTCTTTCGATATTCCAGGTCGAAGTCATACCTAAGCAGTATTAGTTTGTGTCTTTGAACTTGATTTATTGTATAAGCTGGCACTCTTTTCTTCGACCCGAAGATATGCAGCAGCGGCGTATTATTGGTCAAAAACTTGAAACGACGACCATAGATGTGTCGGGAACTGTGAATACCACTTGTGCAGAATTACTGCTCCAGTTCCATAGTCTGTTGCATCGGCCGCGACAATAATCTGCAGATCGCGACAAAAGTCGGTAGGATCGAAATGCTTATGCAACAAGTTCGAGGCAAGCATTTTTTCAGTGCGATTAAAAGCTGCTTCTCGTTCCTTGGTTCAGCTAAAGACTGCATTCTTTTTAGGCAGGGTATCAGGGAGATGCACATAAACTGCGCATCTCCACGAGATATATGGCAAATAACCATCCGCAAGCGAACTCTTGCATGTTCTTTAAGCACGGCCATCTGGCGAATAACCTTTGTCATCTCTGGGTGAGGGTGGCGTTTACCCTTATCAATGATGTATCCGAGATATCGGATCTGCGGCATCAGAAAGTTGCGCTTCTTCATACTGATGCAGATGAATCTTAGATCCTCTTAAGCAACGCTTCCAAGTGCTGGCGATGTCCTGCGTCCGTCCTGGCTGTGATGACCGCATCATCCAAATACAAAGCAATGCCCTCCATCTACAGATCAACGCATCCATAATCTGTTGGAAGATGCCATGTGCGATTTCACGCCACCCACGGGTGTATGATTGTATCTGTGAAAACATCCTCCACATCGTTCAATTATTAGGTTGAGTCGAAAGTCTTGTCGTAATCAGTTTGCGAGCATGAAACAGAAGCATTTACAGTAGACATCAATCTCAGTGGTGATCGAAAGCCTTGGACTTGCTACAGGATAGCTGGTTTCACTCCACGAAAGCTTATATAGATCCAGAAATATTTGATTTTAAAAAGAAAATGGCCAAAATGGCTAAAATTTATTTTTTTCAGTATCTGTCGAATTTTTGCTCGAATCTCGGCAATGTATACAGCGTACATAAAGCCGAGTATCTGCAGATATGACTATATTTAGAATTTGGATGATTCTTCTCCTGACAAAAATTATGACCTCATGTTCTTAACAACATTTGTTCTTGGATTTGAAGTCACTGCACTGCCAGTTTAAGAGAATAAGAAGCAAGCCATGGTTCTCCGATAGAGGCATCCAGTAGCTTTGGAATGATCACAAAATTTGGGCTTGTTCACAGCCATCAACAAAATTGGAGGGATTTATGCTTCATACGACTGTTCGGCGGCAACAACATTAGCACAGACATCTACCTCCAGGAACTTGTTCAAAAATTAGAGTGCCGTGACACTACCCAACCAGGTCATTACCATGTGTGACTCTGGCAATGTATATGAGAACAATGCGCATAATTATATTCCGATCAGCTTCATCATGAGAGCTGCACGAAAATTTTGAATTAAACGACACTACGCAAGAGTTTTCTTTCATCAGTCAAATCGCTTCTACTGTAGAACAGAGAGAAGCAGCTGGAAGTGTGGTAGATTGTACTGTACTGTAAGATTGTACTGTAAGACGCTGATGCGATATTTACAACCAGCGTCTCAAATAACCCCTCCCTAGCAAATTTAGAGAGATTCCGAGGCCACCACCCAAGTGCCGTAATCCTACCGTAACTCTACAATAGGGTGTTACTATGGGAAATGGATACGATATTCTTACCGTCCCAAATAACCCCACTACACAAGTTTTGAGGCGATTCTGAGATTTCGGACCTCTACCGTATACCTACCGTAACCCTGCAAAAATGGAGTTACGGTACAAAATGAATATGATTTTCGTGATCAGCGACCCAAATAGCCCTTCTGGGTGATCTTTCAGCGAAATCTGAGATTTTCGATTTTTGGGCTCGCGAAAGTGGAATAGGGCCAAAAATAGTTTTTCTGCCGGTGTGTGCGCGACCTCGCCAAAAAAAACGCGCCCGAAATTGTTGAAAGAAGCCGCACCGAGGAGTATCTTGCTGCTCCGCCGTATCCTCAAGACGTTGCTCTGTCACAAAGTTATTTTGTTTCTTGTTCAAGAATTATCTCTGCAGAGAAAAAATTACGCAAAGTTAAAGCATGAAAATTTGACCCTCGCGTCTCTTTCGATGATGAAATGCTTGTTTCCAAAGAAGTCGAGTGAAAGAGGCAACCGACAGGCAATTTAAGGCAGTGGCCACCAGAAATGAATATCTGGAGCCAGGAGTTTCATTGCTTCTAAAGTTATTTAGTTTGAAAGTAAAATCGCAAGTTACGACAATAATTTCGACTCAATCTAATACGTCGAGAAGTCATACGTTAATAGATTCTTCCATTTTGCTTAGCTACAACGTCAGGCGCAACCCTCTCCGAGTGATCCACTGAAGAAACTCCCTCCGTAACTATCCGGTTGATCCTTTCATCCAAATCGCGCATGGAGGCGTAGAGTACAGTTCGCTACTTCTTGAAAACTGGTACTACGTTGCCCTTCAATATTAGCCACGTTTTCATGTTGGCACACCTTGTAAGTTCGCTCTCGAACACTTCCGCAAACTGCCTCTTCATGCCCGCAACGATTTGAGATCGTTGCGATTTGGACTACCATCCGGCAGTGGTACCTTTACACGTTCTCCTTCAGCTCCTTGTACGCTGGAAGTTAGATGCACCACTCTAATCTGAGCAAATTGGTACTTTCGATATTGTAACACCATCCTTTTCCTTCAACTATATGTGTCACTGTGCGGTTCTTGACGGTGAAATCGGTGGTAAACGCTCTGTCGATCGTCATTGAACTTTCCTCTGCAGTTTTCACTGGCATCACACATGATTTCAGGGGCGGAAATCCGTGCCGCTTTTATGTTCGATTGATTTCGACGTAATATCTGCGCCCGTGTCGAGGTAGAAATTATAAAAAAGTCCTCTGAATTTGACATCGATCTAGGTTCAATCATTCCTTGCAGCGAAATCGACAGTGTTCTTGCACTGGGTCCTCTTGCGACGGTGGGATCTTTTCCTGTGGGACTTTTTTAGAAACATCTTCTGACCAGTGCTGAAGCACAGATATAACAAGTACTTCGGTAAAGTGTCCCTTCGCAGTTGTAGCTCTTCACTTTCTTCTTCTATACAGTATTGATATCTTGACATTCTTTCATGACCATGCTATCTATCTTCGATGCTGTAATGTTCTGTAATGAATGATCTTCGACTGTCAACGGCAAATCTTTTGAATCTTCTGATATGTTGTGGTTTCATGTGTTTGTGTTCTCTGTGTCTACAAAAACCAGGGGATATCGAAAAAAATCCATGCCACCGTAGTGTTCATCGCACGGAATGTAAAATTTTAACTTTTCCATCACTAGAGCCTGTGCCAGGCCACTTTTCATTTCTTAACGTATCGAGCGTTTATAAGTCATTCACAGTGAAATAAGAATGAAATCATACCACCACCTTATATACAACGTTGCCGATCATCATTAGGGTTCATTTTGAAGCAGAGGTTGGAGCAATAAATTCTCCAGCCAATGCATAGGGTGGGACCACACCCGTGCGATGCGTGCGCTGCGCGCTTAGTTAAGCGCGCGCACGGTCCATCCGGGTGGATCCATCCGCGCCGTCCGATGTGCACACGGTCAGTGCGGCGTGGTGCCGTCCAGCGTGTGGGTTGTTAAGTGTGTACGTCGTACGACGTATGAGCCATCCGGCGTGTGCATCCCATCCTACAATGTTCCGACTAGAGAGACAGTAGAACCTGGAAATGCAAAAAGAACGGCGAAGTCGTTCAAACCAGTGAAGTACTACCGCGGAGCAGTTCGCATTCAAGGTGAAGCATTCTGAAACGGAACTTTGAGAGCGATGGATCTTGGAGATCACTTACACCTCCAATCCTGTGTGATTCCTTCTCAAGGATGTGAGAGGTAAAGAGGCTATCCTGAGGCATTTTAAGTCGCGCTTCTTGCTACCGAGCAAAGTCGAGTTTCTGCTGAGTGTTATTTCGCTCTTGAACCAACAGTCGAATGTGCTACCGGTCTTGTTGTCCGGCAGAAGGCCTTTGCTTAGCTGATCGTATTGATCTTTGCCGGCATTCTAGACTGCAAGCCTCTCACTCAAGGTAAGGTAGGGAACAAAGACTTCACATTCTCACGTTGAAGCTGCATTTGTTCGAATATCGCTTCGTAATCTTCGCAGGCTGCGGTTCTTCCCTTATCCTCCCCGTTCTTTTTAATCAGCGGATCTTCTTCCAAAGTTCTTCTTAGTCTTCCTATAACATCGTCTTCTCCGTGAGTCTTCTTTCTTTTTGATCCTGATTGCCAGTTGTTTTGCTCAAGAACAGCCGAATGTATGCTGATTTATTACGCGGAACCAACAAGGGAGTCCGACTGGCATCAATAGCTCACATAAACATGTTCCTACATTGACTAAGTATGTGTAATACGAAATGTATTTGAGAAGAGGGTAGAAAGAAAGCATATAACAGTCAGTGTACAACTATCAGGGATCACGCCAGATCAAGACGGCTCTAAACACGTTGCATAATCCAAATTCACGGGAAAAAGAAAGGCTGAACTTGGAAAAAGTGCGCACAGAGTAGATTTGAAGGCTGTATTTTCTTTTGCAGTTGGCTGCGAAGCATAACATGGTCATCATTTCGCCGATACTGGAGAGAGACGAAGCAAGGGACGATGTGATATGGAACGCAGCTGTTGTTATTTCTAACACTGGAAAAGTAATAGGAAAGAGTCGCAAGAACCATATTCCGAGAGTCGGAGATTTCAATGAGGTATGTAGAAAATATTAAGATATTGATGAACTTGCTCGGTGTTCAACTAGTAGGCTTCCGTTTTTGGAATACTCTCTTTATTAAATGTGAGCGACTGAGTAAATGTTGGAATTCAAATGTCACCAAACACTTTTCAGTCAAACTACTATATGGAGTCTACACTCGGCCATCCCGTTTTCCAGACAGCCTTCGGTGAGTTCGGCTGTTCTAAGAACAGAGTAACGAGTTAAGGAAGCAATTGTTCAATGATCCAAGATTGAGTTTGAAAGTCGCGTTTCAAGCAATGTTTAGTAAAACTGTGGAACCATGGGCATACCGATAAGGCGTACCATCTTTGCTCAAGTAAATGCGTGCACAAGATACATGCCTCTCGATTAGATCTCAATGTTGTAGGATAAATGACAGAAAAGCAGCAGAAACGAAAAATCTCGTAGGAGCGAGGTCGCTTCAGAGCCGCGTGTGGTTGTGAGCTCGCTTGGCAAGCGTGACAAGAAATGAAGCGGACCATTTTTCGCTGGCGACAAAACCTGCTAGTTTTGGTAATTCATCATATCAATGTTCTTCCCATCATATATAACGTGCCTGCTTTTGCTTCTAGAAGAAACCTATAGAGCAGAAATCTGTATAGTAGGCATCTCACATATTCTTCCACAAAATTCAGCGTTTCCGCGCTTCAGGTCAAATTTACGTTAGGTTATATGGTGCCAAACAGTCACAACTATGGAGAGGGAGTCGCGTGAGTCCTTGGAATTTGTGTATTTGGTGGAAGAGGCGAACTTAGCTGCTCAAAAGGGCAGCCCTGTGCCAAATATGTCTAATGGCCCCATATCAAAGAATATGTGTGAGCGGAGTTTTGCAGTGCAGGTTGATTGCACGTTCGGGCGTTAGGGTAGGAGAAGCATGCAGGGACCTAGTGACAAAATTAGCACCATGCGAGGTAACTGCTATGGGTATACTCGACGTTTTTATGCTGCAGCATATGTCTCGCCAGATTACAGGCGTTCAGTACTTGCAGAATGCAAAGTCTGGCTCGCCGATGACTGCAGCGATTTTGGGCGATGGCGATAGCTGCGACTGTTAAATATGCTCTACGAAGAAAGCCGGTAGCGGTGACAGGGAACTTTATATCAACCAGCAGGGCCTAAATGTGTTTTCGCTACATTAGTATGAGGCAGATAGTGGCCAATGTACAGGTATCCGAGGCTGATGTTACGGAGGTTGGGACCAATTTGTACAAGGTCGTCACTGATGTACAAAACGTCGGCTGTAGAAAAGACTGATCCCCGACGTGCAGCATGTTGGAACTGACGAGGTACGAGCTATACATGGGTACTCGAACGAATTTTTTCGAACGAATATTCGAATAATTCAAAACCAGCGGATCCGGACCGCTCCGCGGTCCTGCTCCGCTGGTTTGAACGGCTTCGCCGTTCTGTTTTGCTTCTCCTACTTCTACTGTTTCTCCATTCAGGGTATAGAATAGGCATTACACACACCGGAGTCCCCCGCCCGCACACGTAGCGCACACGCCGAACGGACCGTCCACGGCCCGCACACGTAGCGCACACGCCGAACGGACCGTCCACGGCGGACGGAACGTTGATGCGCTTGATGGCGCGCACGCGCCGCGTGGGTGTAGTCCCATCTTAGGCAATGGCTGGAGGACTCACTGCTCCTGCCAATGCCTTGCAGTGAACTCTACTGATGCTTAGCAGCCTTTATATACAGTGATGATATTATTTT
>KN549211.1:218762-233933 GCA_000797555.1 Oesophagostomum dentatum | reverse complement strand
TTTTTCCTCATATCGTTTAAAATTACGCCAGCGGTAGAATAAACTCTGTTTTACTGTGGCTGGAGGGGCGAGGAAGTAGGTGTCCTAGCATTATTTTGTGGTCTACTGCCCAACAGCAGTCCGTCATAAAAATTTCGCCCGTTTGCGATTAGTTGCAGGGTTCAAAATTTACTACTTTTACGTCCAGGGCCATGTTTTACCGCTAAAACGACATAGTTGACCACCTGCAGCCGTAAAAAGTGAGAGATTGGGGCCATAGATTTCGAAATTTCATGATCGGATAACTTTTCGCGAAGTTACAGTATTTTACAAAAATCGCTAAGACTTTGTTTGGGCTCTGTACCATGAACTTTTCTGTAGGGGTAGAATTTCTCAGAAATCTGAAATTTAGTTTTTTACTCCACTCACACCGGACCACAGGCGATGATAAGTTTTGGTTTTCGGGGCATTTTGGGTCAACGATACCCGACTGAGCAGTGCATGCCTCCTTGTTGGCGAAATTCAATTATGCTTGGATCATAAGAAAAGTGCTACGCATGTAGAACATAAGGTTCTCAAAAAGGAGAGTTCACTTTGAAATTGCAGCTGAATGAAGCCTATCCACTCACAACAGTATCGAGTTTGTGGTGGAGAGCTAAAGATGCATTCATATTCAGACGCAGGCGCCTCTGACAGACGCTTGGTACTGACCTGTAAAGGCTTTAAGCGGACTTTTCCAGCCGAGCTTTCCGCGGTATAAACCTAGGAATGATGTAGAGTTCTACCATTCCCTGTCAAAGGCCACCGTCTTTTCTCAGAGTCCAAGCTCGAATGAGACTTCGTACGGACTTGAAAAGCTTATCGTGAAGCTGAGATGCGTCCGCGTCTCGGTTTACTGATCACTCCTATCTTTAAGCATATAGACGCCCCTGCGTCGACGCGGGCACGACTGAGAATGAATGCACCTTAAATGGCTCTTGAAAGTGAGCAGCTTGCAACTTGCTCGAGAAATACCAAAAAGTTTGTTTTCCGTGTTCATAAAAACTTTGCAAGCAGGCAATGGTATATAACTGGTGAAAGGGTAACCAAAGGAATCAGTACCATTCGGCAAATGCTAATATGACTAGAAAAACCGTAAAGTGCAAACGCGTGAATTTTTATTTACCCGGAGTAATGATGTCGGAAATGTCGCTTTATTTCTTATAAAAATTACCAAATATGTAGCTGATTGAAGGCTAAGGCTGAAAGTGCTTTAGCCTTTCCAAGGTGTTAAAGAGCTTTTTGAGTATATGCGCGTTTCGGCCACTTCACCTTCTTCAGAGCTCTACTCCACAAGGAGGGCGTAGCAGCAAAATGAACTTTAGATTTTGCTGCAGTTGCCCTTATATAGAGAGCCTCAGAGATTGCAGAGATCTAGATAAGGAGCGAGATCACTAGTGATTGATGGGCGCTCTTCTACTCTGACAATTTTGCCGTCGGACCGCGGTACCGAAAAAGCCCCATTTAGCGGACCGCGGTACTATGATCGGCACTTTTGGCCGACCGCGGGCTAAGACTGGACGGACCGAGGACTTTTCGGCGCGGTGGTCGGACCGAGTGTACGACCGAGGTCCGTCCGATGTCCGACCGCGGCGCTCAGCGTGTTCAATTTATCATTTGTACATGCCTGCGCTGAGGGTAGGTACTCATTTACGCGCTTGCTTTTTTCCGTGTGGTCGACTTTTTTGGAACTTGCGCTTATTCCCGGTGCGTAAGAACTCCACTCTATACTCTGACAATTATGTCGATAAACGAAGAATTCTATACGCACCCACTACGCGTGGTTTGCTACATTCCATTTCAGGAAACCATCAGCAAATATTTCCTAATCAATTTCTTTAGGTATGGAAAATTGTATCTTTTCCCCTTAAAAACTCCAAAACCCGTACGGATGTCTCGAAAGCCAGATGGTGTATAGAAGAGTTTCAGCTATCCTAATCTGAGCGTTATGAGTAAGTAAAACTTCTGAGTGCTTGCAAGGGCTGAATATTCAGCGCGTAACCATCAATCAAAGTTCAGATTTGGATCATAGCGGACGCCTTAGCTAGTACCGGTATAGGAGTTCAAATTCAATTTTTCAGTTCAAAGATGAATTCAAAGCAGTAAAAAGTAAATGCTGTGAAGACTATCTTAGCCATGCATTAAAGAGAAGAAGCGAAAACATGAAAAGTATAATTGTAAGTTATCTCACAATATGGCCTTCGTAAAGAAATACAACTAATTAAAATGCGCTTATTAATTTTAGAAGCCTTGTACCGTCGACTGTCGCTGTTAAGAAGTGTCGTCTCAGAAAAATTGTCAGCTTAGCATTTTTTTCGTTTTGGACCTGTATCTTGATTAATAAATTAATTTTTATTTAAAAGTTACTCATATTTCGCTGGATTACTTTGAAAGTACACGCATGTGGTACGTCATATGGTAGCATCAGCAGCACTTCCAACGTAAAAAAACATGGTCCGCGGTCGGACCGGGTGATGGACCGAGGACCAACACTGGTCGGACCGCGGGAGCGGCGACGGTTCGACTGGTATTGGCCCTCGGTCCGTCAGAAAAATTGTCAGAGTATGCGATTAATTTTTCGGATTTCTGATATGAATCCAGAAGGCTTCGAGAGTTCTTCGTGCAGAAATGTCTGATTATGTGGTTAAGATTGTGACATGTACTCTAAAGTTGTCACCGTTACGTTTTTGTATTCGATGAAATCCTAGTGGGGTTGATAAGCGTGAATTATCTTTTCCACTTTAATTCGAATAATTAGTGGCCTCGCAGTCTCACCAGCATATTCCTCATCGCATTACAATCGCCTCGCTTTCTAAATGTACAGATAAAACAGTTAGGTGTTACGCATAAGCGATCATAGATGCGGTTACGGACCAACTGGTATTTCAAATTATGTGGTGGTATTTCAGTTATGTCGACCAGGCTTTTTCGAGGCCTGCCCTTCCCAGGCATATCTGTACTTCTTTGCTTACTCTATCAGGCATGAAAGGTAATCAGAAGCGTACCTTTTCATTTGCACTGGCAGAATCGCAGGTGCTCTCCTTTATGGAGAGCGCCTGTGATTCCGCCATTCATTGCGAGGACCACCTCGTGGGTAACCGTTCGCCTCTGCGATGTTTTGTGCGAAACTAAGAAAAGTTTGTCTCTCTTTTGGGTTCGTGCAGGGTCAGATGCTGTTCGAAACATATTTTTAACAACTACCCTTTTTACATGATAAGGATGAGCCGAGAGACAACGTACGATAATGATTTCCGAGGTTGGTTTTCTGTACCACTTTGTTTTGTATTTGCCGTCACGTAGGTGAACTAATATGCTCAGGAATGGAAGCCAGTGATCTTTGGGCTTTTCGCGCGTAAGTTTTATGTGTTCCGGTTATTGGTTCATAATCTCGAAACAGATGTCTATCTCCTCTTGGGTAGAGCACACGATGAAAGTAGTCATCGATTTATCTGCAATACATTAGCGGTCTACGTTGGAGGACGGGTTCAGAACCACTAAGAATTTTTCACCAGTATGCTCTACTATAATGCACTGGATCAGTAGCATATTTACGATAAAAAAGCGTCTGAGTCGAAACTTGCTCTTTTATGCAAAGAGTGCCCCATTTTTGGTATTTTTCGTAGGAAAATAAGTGACATTTACGACAGCATAACTCCGAGAGAACAAAAACAGAAACTTACGCCTTCGTGCTTCAGAGCTTTTACAGTTAAGTCAGCATCTATTCAGTAATACTAGTTCTGCTCGTTATTGCTCCACCAGCTATTTACCTTCCCTTGTAAGACACCGAAGAAACTCTAAAAAGACTGCATGGGTTCAGTTTTATTTTTATCTCATACGTTAGAATGTGCTCCCGTCGAAATGTGAATTGCATACCTTACAAGCTCAGTGGAAGTGTCCAAAAAATGGCACCTAAAACTCTTTCGTTGTAGATGCAAAGACATGACCTTCAACCATTGTTATACGTATAGAGGATTCGAGGACAGTGGACGTCGTCAGAGATTTTATTAAGGTTTTATATTAATACACAATAGACATTGAAGCATGTTCCTTTGAATTTTCAAAGACTCTTGGATGGAACTAATAAAACGGGATATCCGCTACCTTAGATGCTCCTTGACAAAATTTGATCTGCGGAACTCTTGACTGACCATAAGAGACGTCGATAGTTTCTGGGTCATCTGGGCCACGTCCGAGAGTAGAGCTTCCAAAGGTTTTCATACTATCTGTTTTTTTTCACTTCTGTGGTTAATCAATAGCTTTCGAACCCAATATGTTGCAAAAGTGTTAGGATTAATCTTGCACTATCGACAGCCTTTTGAGCCTACATCTTTCTGGAAAGTTCTCTCTACGACTGATGGAGAGTCGACGAATACTGCTCTTTTGCAATTTTAATGCACTTCAAGACCGAAGTTTTACTTATTTGCTTATGGGCGGAAGTGCACGTATATGAACGTATGACGGAGGCAATCTATCTTCATATTCTCTGCACTGTAAAGTTGTTGCTGTCAGTTGCAGAAACAATCAGCGTGCTCTGCAAATCTTACCCCCATCCTCTGTTTTTTTGTTTTCCTGTATAGGAATGCGCTCAATGTTCTTTGTTCACTGTGATTGTTATTGGGCTTTTCGTTGTTACATCCTTTAACATGATGACGACAATAGAACCCAATGCTGAGTCGTACGCGCTGTACCAGCATAGACAACATTCCCAGTCTAACCTCACAATATGGCAGTCCCATGCAAAACTAATATAATTTTTCTAATACTTATATCATCCTCATCCATTGTGGGATAAAATGAACCACGTCTTTCAAAGTAATAACAAAGACCTTTTGATGTAGCTACGATTGGAAAGAATCAAAGAATGGAAGTGTATCGTGTACGTAAAGAACCTAAAGCGCTATATTTTTCCTGCGCAACTTTGTTAGTCCAGCTATGTCGCTCGTTTTTTTTTCTTCGTCCGAAAGGCAAAGGATGGGACTTCCAAACAGCACCGCTGATTTCAGTTCAGATCACCTCCTACGCAGTACTGCTCTAGGGCGTTAGCAATGAACCTGTAATGTTTCGGAGAGAACGAAATACCTGTGTCTAGAGCTGAAGCAGCACAACACCTCTTACGGTTAGTTCATTAGCCGTTTGAGTCTCAAGCCTTGCCAAGGTTAAGAGGCAGCATCTTGTGGCTGATATCAATAGCTTAAGTGAAGCCATTTGCACTTGTCAGCTAAAGATTGCTGCTTTTTTAAAAATGTTTGTGACATCGTCCACAAGCTCACAAGTACATAGTGATATCAAAGGAAGATGCAAAGTTTGCAAAACAAAACAATACCTAACGCTAAAGCAGCACAATTTTAAATTTGGTGTTGTGCCGAATTTCTCACATGAAAAACTGGACATATGAGCGTGCAATAAAGTCGCAAAATATGCCGCATTATTGAATGGAAGGAAGGCGCGAAGACGCAATTTTGGCAAAATTTTGATAAGTGAGACCCCTTTCTTGAAAGCACTGACTCTTCTATATGCTCAGCCAACTCAGTCAACAGCGTGGTAGATGGAGCGGTAACTCTCACTGTCCTCTCATTTCAGTCTTATTTTGAGAAAAGTGGTCATTCTGTTCCTGGTGATGCCTACAATCTTCTTGCATCATTCCATGCAAACATCTCTTTTTTCTGTTTTAACACTGCTCTGATATGCTTAGAAGTCCTCTACACTCTGCCTGTGCATAAAACACATTTCGGATTTGTTCGCAGAATTAGAGGCTCACCTCTAGCGCTATCAGGCCGATTATTAGCCACTGAAAAAGTCGCACTGTCAGTTGTCGACAGAGGAACCCATTATTTTACAGCTCTCGGCAATGATTCTGCATTCTTAACCCTTTAGTCGACTTCAGCTAACTCTCGCATGGCTCTCCTTCTATCACAGTCTCCGTTTTGCATTTGTTCTATAGCTTGTCAAAACTAGGCATAGCAGCGAGATAAGATCCTGCCACAGATGGTGACGCTAGCACCTTGTGTCCACTGGTCTGTGGAAACAAACATGTTTTTCTCTTCTGAAACAGTGATCTTTGCTTCATATATGTGGATTACTACTTTACAATGCCAGAGAGTGCGTGGACGCTTGTCGATATTCCGGTTTGTGCGAAAATCTTCATGAAATTTTTCCAGAGCTTTTCTCCCATTTTGTCTGCATAAGTCTTTCCTCAGCTGCGAGTTCATCAGGGCGTTATTCCTGAGCATGTGATTTTACTCACTTGTGCAACCACAGAATGACTTCCGTAGTAATATTTTTTCGCTGCTTTCCGCGTCTGAGTTAAGTCCAATCGTCGAAATCTCACTTAACTCACGGTCAGCTATGTCAATTCCATACAAAGCAACTAATTTTGAAATGAATATAGAACTGCTCTAGCAGCCTGTTTAAACCTTTTGCACATGTTATATCACCTACTGCAATGCACTGCCTCAAGCCACTCAACCATGGCCGCGATTTCCAGAAACTGGTTATTTGACGATCAATCACTATCTGCTTCACGCATTCACACAGTTATTTTATCCACCTTTACTGTTTTACAGGCCCAGATGCAGAGCCACTTGCATGATAGGAAGTTACCAATGAGGCAATAAACTTCAGCTCTTCAATGAGGAAATGGCAAAAACGATTTATTTTTGCGAAAAGAGCTCAATAAAAGAGCTCGAAACACAATCGTGTGTAACTATATGCACACAGGCGACGAGTGACAGAAATATTGAGCTCCAAAAAAGATGGGAAGTAATGGGATGAGTCATATTAAGAAAAATTCCTCTGCAGGTCAAAAAGACTAACGTAAATTAGAAACAAAAAAGCATAATCCTTCATCCTTTCTCAGAATTCAGTCTAAAATAAGTTAAGGTGGCAGAAGCAACCACCTTGTTCTTTTTCTCTACCTGTCTTGTGGTTTAGTTAAAAAAGAAAGTTCAAAGATTTAAGTGGAATTACTAGAGCCGGAAGTAGAAGAAGTGGAGGTGTGTGTTTGAGAGCAAATTAGTTCACTTGAAAGAAAATTCTGTCGTGGTAAAGGTCATCGGTCGTTTAGACCACCGTACTGAACCAAATGTTGGAGGGGTGCAAGCACATTTCACCATGACTGAATTGAAGCCAAATTCTGAAGAAAGACAAACATACATTTGACTTGAATCCTTGAATTTAGCTGTAATAATAGTTGCAAAACATGATTTTTGAAGAAAAAACGTCCTTCATCCGAACTGGACAAATCCAGTCTTCGAATATGACAGCATTTTTGACCGAAGCGATCGCGCTACGAAGCTGAGTCCTTGAACTGCAAACAGTCAAACCTTACAATGCGAAAGAAATTCGACAATTTTGTCCGTCCATAAGCCTGTTTTGTTTCTTTAGACAATGGCCTCATCATTCAACTTGGACAGCGTTGATGAAGCGCTGAAGGAGCTTAAAGGACCAGTGTATGACGAGGTGCATAGGGTACTCTACGGCAGAAGTCATCCGTGAGTTTGTGGCTTTTTTAGCCTCATGCCTTAAATTGTTAAATATTTTTAGAGAGTTGGAAATCCCAAAGGAAGCGAAGGAAATAGCCGAAAAGAACAATTTTGACCTCCGTGGATATGTGATCACTGCCGAACCGGAGCAGCTGCGAGCTCCGAGGAAGGTAAAAGACGCAGTGATGTAAGCTACAGTGGCCATAACCAAATGTTCAGGTGCGAGTAGCTGCTATTCAATTTGCCATCGTCCTACCGACGTCGGCCCCAGTTGAAGAGCAAAGGAAGGCGATTCATCAGAAGGTGGCCGCTATGATCGACGCCGCTGCTCTCGCCGGCGCTAACATCGTCTGCATGCACGAACTATGGAGTGAGTGAAAATGTTCATGGCCTAGTCTATGCCCCTCCATAAACAACAAACATGCTGCTCTCAAGCTCTGCCCAAATGTCGTTCATATAAAACTTGATTTAGCTATGCCATTTGCCTTCTGCACTCGCGAACGGCTACCTTGGACGGAATTCGCTGAGTCGGCTGAGCACGGCCCAACAACAATGTTTCTGAGCCAGGTATTTAGTTATCATCTTACGCAATGTTCTACTATTGTTGTGAGTGAGCAGCAAGTGAACAGTTTTGGAGAGTATTAATTGGGAAATGTACATACAGCCTAACAACTTTTGCTAAGCAGTGGTATCCTAAAAGAGGCTGCAATATTTACTTTAGGGGCCCGAAAAATCGAAAATCTCGGATTTTGCTAAAGTTTCGCCCAGATGTATCATTTGGGGTGCTGAGTCCGAAAATCACATTTCTGCCTCATGATAACCCTTTTAATCATGGGGTTAAGGTAAAGTTCACCAAGAGGGTCAAGATCTCAGAATCTCTCGACAGTCTCTAAGGGGCTTTTCATACTTCGACGGATCCGCCATCCATCCGATGTACCCTGTGTTGAAGGATAGTGTGATGGTGGATATGCGTTACGCGACGAAGCGGTGCGGTCCGACGTCGTGCGAGATATTCATCTGAGCGTGTGCGGATCAAAAAAGCGATGCATCACCAAATAAATGGAGAGAACAGACAGTAGTGAAGCTGTAGAGTGTAGAAAATGATTTGAAAACTCGTTGACAATCATGCGCAATCACAAGTTTGGCATGCTAAACCATCCGATTGTCAGTCGGATCCGTCGAAGTATGAAAAGCCCCTAACGTACAGGGCTTATTATACCTGTCAATCACGAATATAATACTGTTTCTGTTTGGAAGGTTCTTAACGTAGAGCTACGATGGCGTACTGTAGCTATCTCCGCATCTACCTGAAATAACCCTATACTGGGACTTTACTGTATACGATATTCACAGTCACCAGGTCTAATGACCCCACATGCAAGTTTTTAGGCGATCCCAACCCTACCTCGTGGCTAAGGTGTTACAATACGAAATAAACGTGACCATCGGACTCAGCACCTCAAATATCCCCCCCCCCCCACTTCTCCCAAAGCGAAGTTTGAGCAAAATTCGAAGTTTTCGATTTTTTGGTCGCCTACGGTGGAATAGTGCCAAAAACATTATGTGTTGAATACATCTAAATCTTGAACCTGAAAATGTTCGGCTCTGAAGTATAAGTATATATTCGAACGAATATTCGAATAATTCGAAATTTCGTCTATTGAGTGTTCGAGTTATTCGAGAACGTGGAATATTCGGTTGTTCGAATATTCGAATTATTTGAAAGCCTGAAATATTCGACTATTCGAATATTCGAATTATTCGGAACCTGAAGAATTTGATTATTCGAATACTGAACTCGAGCTGTAGTTAATAGTTAAAAATATATCCTTGTAGCTTATCTATTGAGCATCAAGAAGAACATCGCTACCTGATATATCGTGCCTTGAGTAGCCCATCCTTTCAAACAACTGGGATTTTATCCGCGCAATGGAGTATGAGGAGGTATCAGGGCGCAGCTAGTGTTGGAAAAAAATCCAACAGGACTTAGTAGCTTTCACGGAAAAAGTGTGAACTTAGGAGTCTGGTCCATGAAGTGGCCAAATTTTTTCACTTGTATTTTTCACACTGCAGGGACGTTTTAGAGAGAAGAGGATGCGGCAGGACGGAACAGAGGACGGTATAAAGTTTCAACTCAGCCTGTTACCTTAGCCGATGCTCCGTAGTAGTTATCGCGCTCCAGTACAAACACGTCCTTCTCTTTCTGTACTGGATATCAATCCCCACAATTTATGGTATAGATGCGCTTTTTCTTCTCGCTTAGACCACAGAAAAGACAAGCTTCGTTTTAGTTTACATACATCTTCATATTAGAAAAAGAAGCACTCTGTTGGACAAAACCCGAAAATCTTCCAACACGCACTCAGCTGGGAGCGTCTTTTTTTTAAATGAAGGCGGAGAAACTAAAACGAAGGATACTACTTTGCAAGGTTCATCTTGGGTACTACCGCTTCTTACACATGCAGTGCTTTGCAAATGTTTAGACACCCCTGAAATTTTTCTTGTTTCTCATGGTGCTGCCGGCGTCAGAGGGAGCTGTAATGTGTACGAGAACGCCCTCCAGAGAAATCGCTATTGCCACCACGTTACCTCTGTTAGCTATCAAAAATTGACAGTTTTGGGGAAAAATCGATATTTGACCGCTGCAAAAGTTTAGACACCCCTTCTCGATTCCACAGTTTAACGACGTTTTACCGTACTTAAATCAGCGAATGCGTAACTTTTGCAGTTAGAATCAAAAACTTATCTTTCGAAAAGGGAAATTTTTGAACACCGCGGAGATGCATTTTCTTTCAGGGATACAAACAAATACAAAGAAAGCGATAAAGGCGAAATGTTGATTCCAGGTTGTATCAACGTTACTGCTAAAAGCTACTCAAATGTTCTTAGCAAGCCTAAGTAACTAAAAACGAAGCTACTAATGCACTACCATCAAAATTCTTTGACTTTAAGAATTTTTACCTCGGCGCGCACCCTTCACAAAAGCGCACTTTGGAATCCCGAAACGATATCATAACAATGAAGCAGCAAAAACTGGAGCAGACATAGTCAGTATGATCTCCCCTATCATTTGGTATCCATCTTATGACACGGAAAAGTTATATGATGGACTGCATCACCCTGAATTTGCTATTAGCTCAAATAGCTCTGTTTCGCTATGTTTTCGCATAGACAATGTGCTAACCTTTTCTGTTCCCCTTTTCACGGCTACGGTTGGGAAGATTCGAGCGCACGCCCACTGTACTTTTGAAGGAACAGGAGATATGTTAACTGCCTAGTATCTGCTACAGCTTCAGTCCCAAATAGCGAAGAATGACGCCAAAATCCGACGAAAACTGCAGCTGAGCGCCAGAATACGGCAATTTGCGGCAGGAAAATTAGCGTATTTTTTAGAAACTCCAATGGAATCTTTAGATTGAAGCCTTTAATTTTACCTTTTCTTTCTTGGAGTACAACTGATCAGCATTTGAAAGCACTTTGTATCTTGTACAACGTGATCGACGCCATGATGCGTTATCGGCGCCAAAACTACATGGTTCACGCTAAGAATTGATCACTTTTGCTTCCCTCTTTTCCATAGGTGTGCAGGTAGTAGCCGAGCTTTGATATACGCTTTTTTGATGCCGGTTAGACCGTATTTGTTGACAAATGTCTGGGGGTATCTAAACTTTTGCAGCGGTCAAGTACCGATTTTTCCTCAAAACTGCTACTTTTTGATAGCTAACAGAGGTGAAAATGTGGCAGCAGCAGTTTCTTCGAAGGGCGTTCTCACACACTACAGCTCCCTCTGACGCCGGCGGCACCATGAGAAACAAAAAGATTTCAGGGGTGTCTAAACTTTTGCAAAGCACTGTACTATAGCTCCACACATCACCTCCTCTGTTTCTTAAAATATTCAATAAAATTTTGAGCGGCCGCATCCCAATACCAGAGCACCGTTCCAAGGCGCACGAACTCGTTTGAACTTGCATAACTAGCATTGCCTGTTCAAACACGTCAGGACTATTGGCGTATTGGTGACTGGGTCTAGGAGACTTCGTAGTCGACGTCAAATTCTGAGAAGGGACTTAGTTCCTGAGAATGGGTTTTTTTTAGCTACTGCTGCGTCCTGGGAGGTATTCATTGCTTGTCATCAGGTCATTTGGATTATTTCCTAATGAACTGTGAGTATCATATTTCTTTCCTATAGCGTGGGATCGTAGCCAAAAGGCTTTCACAGAAGTTTATTTTCGAGTGAGTGGTGGTCCCTGTGGATTAAAACAGGCGCAGCTGAGGCAGACTTTGACAAAACGACTCGTTTACAATTTCCCACGGACTTGTACGCTAGTTTTAAAAATCTTCAACCAATTGGCGTCAATCTTTCCCTCTTCCCACTTTGACTCCCGCTTGCCTACAATAAACATGTCGATCACGATCACTACCTTCCACAGTTTTTGTAAGGGCTGCTAAATAGCCTTAAAATATCAGCTTCATCACTTTTGTTGAGAACCTTGTCTCGGCTTCTGTCCTCTGTTATGTTGTAGCTTTCACTAGTAGGACAATCGCTGCTGATAAGGCTTTTTTCTATACTAACACCTTTCGTCCACTACTGTTACGGTATGAACGTAGAGCAGGCTCGCGAAGTTCCATTACAAAAATTCATTTATGCAAATTCCGCTGAAACGCTCAATTTAAAGACAGTGTACGCGGAAATTTCTGTCTGGAACATGAATCCCGACTCCGAAATAAAAAAGGGGCGGAGAAAGCACTTGAGACCTAGAAAAAGGCGCAATTGCTAATTAGAAACAGTGAAAACGACAGTGTCTGTTGCTACTTGAGACAGAGAAGGGAAGCATACGTTGTAACAATTAGCTTATCCGCCGAAAACCTGTTCAGATATGAAGGATTTCACTTTAACTCGAGCGAATTCCAACTCCTGACGAATAAGTTTTGGTGCAAGGACAACTTAACTTAAACAATACCGCTTCTTCGTTTTTCTTGTAGTATGAGTGTCAGCTACGTTCAGAATCACTGGCTAATTCCATGGAAAGCATAGCCTTATGTGTTGCTTTTAAGCCAGCATCATACACTATTACTTGATATTGATACCTATCTCCTTCTCACCGAGAGGTCTTATAGTGAATGCTAAAATACAGGTTAGAGTTGCTACACTCTGTAGGCCTGAGAGACAGGTGTTGTTACGTTTCAACCTATATAGCCCCAGGGTGCTAATAAATACAATAATAGATACTGTTCACCTCAACCTTCTTCACCATTGCGTGTTGCGTAATAAAGTGAAATTGATAGCTTCGCTAACTTTCTTGTGACTTACAGCTCGCCGTCAAATACGGAATCGTCATTGTTTCTTCGATCCTTGAAAGAGACGAAATAAGGGACGATGTGCTCTGGAACACCGCTGTCATCATCTCAAACTCGGGCAAGGTCATCGGTAAAAGTCGCAAGAACCACATTCCAAGAATCGGGGACTTTTCTGAGGTAAACGCAGACTTTCTACGACTGCGCAGGCCTTTCTCTTTGGCACGTATTCTCGTTTAGTCTACCTACTATATGGAGTCAAATATCGGGCATCCAGTTTTCGAAACCGCTTTCGGTACGTACGCTGCGAAGTTTTCCCAAGCATAGCAACTCATTGTGCTTGTATTGCAACTTGCAGGAAAAATCGCCGTTGCTATCTGCTACGGGCGCCACCACCCTCAGAACTGGATGATGTTCGCGTTGAATGGAGCTGAAATAATATTCAACCCCTGTGCAGAGGTTGTTGAAAACCTGAGGTAAGCAGATGGGAACAGAAAGTGTAGTGCTTGATATTATAAGGAGAGTTTTGAGAGCAAGCATATTCGATCGTCTGCAGTGATCTTGCAGAGCATAGTTTTGTGTTAACCGCGAAAATTCTTTCCTCTTCCTAAGAAGCAGGAAGTTCACCGCACTCTTTCCGTCTTAGGATGGGAGAGCGACTTTGACGGGCCTCGTGAATCTACACTCCCCAATGTGTTACTTAAAAAGAATACAAGTAACCGGAGTATTGAGATTCTCGCGGCTTAAACTTCGTCTTGTCTAGCATATGAAGAAAGTTTTAATTCGGAGGTTTTCAAATCTCATTTGGAAAAGCATTAAGCTTTTCCGTACAATTTTGTAAACCTTTAATTTTACACTTTTTATGCTGACATGGAAGATATGTTGATAAAAACGCCTCGCAGCTACTGCCATGTTTTTAAATATCCGCGGTGTTGGCTTTCCAAGCTCTGAAACGCCTTGATAGGTTTAAAATCTCTACCCGCACCCGTTAAAGGTGCACTTCTTATGTGTGAAACGTCTCTTTCACTGTTTGTGCAACAGTTCCCAAAGGTTATCTCGGCGACTTATAGCAAGAGAAATCTATGGAAGCTTGTCTGACTGCAGTTTGGCGAACACATGTCTTCTTTTTTCAGCGAGCCAATGTGGGCAATAGAGGCACGAAGTGCAGCTATTGCTAATCACTGCTTCACTGTTCCCATCAACAGAGTTGGTAGAGAATTGTTCCCGAATGAATTCACATCCGGGGATGGTCGGCCAGGTAATTCGCTAAATTTCACTCTATTAAATTGCACTTTATCTCCTATCTATGCGTGAATTTTTGGAAATTTTAGTCACACAAGGAAATTTTGCAAAGAGGCGGACAGGATCGTTTGAATATTTGCAGTCTGGTTTCTTCCTACTCCTCTTTATGGTATAAACTGCTACGAGAAAAGCTTTTCCTGATGTTTTTATTACATTTACTTAATCTAAGAAGCAAATTTATATAAGAGGCAGTGAGCGAGCACTTTTACTTTATAAGGTCACTCACTATAGGTCATTTATGTTCCGACTAAGCTTCTCTGTACAGGGTGGGCGTTCGATCCTGTGAAGCTTATCGAACTATCAGTTTGTTAGGTGGAATATTTATTGCATGACGTTTCGACAAACCGTCTTCTTCAGAGGCCTGAAAGGGATAGCAGTTTTCTGTCTATGTCACTGTGGTGTCAAACGCCTCCTCACGCTCTACTAGACAGAAAACTGCTATCCCTTTCAGTCCTCTGAAGAAGACGGTTTGTCGAAACGTCAGGCAATAAATATTCCACCTAACAACCTGGTTGGCAAAGCAAAATTCAAGATATTCAGACTATGCCCAGGTTTAAAGAAGAAGAAACATGGAAACTGTTACGAGCTATCAGTATATAGTAGGGATGACGAGAGCGGCCTCGTCAACGCATCTACCATAGGTAGCCGCCTCGGTAATTACATCGCGTTTCAGACTCAGACACTTTCACCGGTTCAACCGCGCATACGTAGCCGGTTCAACCCTTGTCCCCTTATCGGTTGCACCGGCAAGCACGCGCGGTGGGACCGGCATTGCACTGGTATTGAACCGCGGTTGAACCGGTTCAGAATTGCCTAGTAACGCTTCCTAGCACCAGTATTATCGATTCTTCCCACATTTATATAAGGATAGTGATAAAAATCAATACATATAAGCAGACTATAACTTTATTGAACTTCTCTTCACTGAACATTATACATGCCATCGAATAGACCTAGTTGAAGAACCTACGAGAGTGTTCAGAACAATGTGTAGTCAGTCATTCCTTCAAATGCTTTGAGAAATACGTAAGTAACACTAACTATCATGACAATCCAGTACCCCATGTGCCGTATA
>KN549211.1:22476-32708 GCA_000797555.1 Oesophagostomum dentatum | reverse complement strand
GGACGACAACAGAGGAGCGAACTATACTCAGACGGGTGAAAACACTATACTTTTTAAAAAGGTCTCAAAGTAGCGTTTTGTATGTTGCGATACTTAAAATTCTTCAAACAGTATACCTTCTCTTTCCCTGCTCCTAAGCTCGATAAAAAAGGCTTATACTTATACATATTTATCCATAAAGTTACTTAAATAGCCCGATTCACTGTGAAAATCGTAGTGCAAGTTCAAAAGTGCAAGTGAAAAAAGCTACAGAAAAGTCAGAGGTCCAAGGGCTGGCGGTCTTTGAATAGGTTACTTTCCAGATCTGCGCTGTCCTTCATCCCGAAAAATAGAGCATTCTAAGTCTCTATGTTTACAGATATGCAATAAGCACTAAGCTAACCTGTTTGAAGTTGATGGAACTATTTTAGACAAATGAGAGGAACAGGCTGTGTAATATCGAAAAGTTTACTAAAACGATGGCCGTTTCATGTTTACGCCTTGAAACTCTACGCTTTTATTTTTTACCTTTATTATAAGAGCTTGCATTCTTTCGGATTATTAGATAAAATTACCTGAAAATGATTCGTGCCTCATGAAAACTACAACGTGGTTGTAGAAGTGAGAGCGAAGCCAGCCATCCCAAAAAAAGTCTGAGGTATGGCGTAGCCGGAATCTCAGACTTGTTAGTAATAAAGCTGTAACAAAATAAACGATTCACCAAGGTAATGAGCTCGGAGATTCAATCCCCGGTGAGGTCAATTTTTCTGAAAGAAAATGCCTTATAGCTATTAGTGTCTTGAGCGTAGGCCAAGATTTTTAACAACGCTTTATTGTGGCTAACGTTTCGGCGTCGTCGCCTTCGAAAATGCTTCAAATTTTCCACAAATATGCTGGAGGAGCAGCTGAGCAAAAGAGGGTTGAAATCATCAAAGAAAATCAACGAAATTCGGATCTAATAGGTAAGATTGTAAGAAGGCGAGGGTTCGATCCCCCGGAGCCAATTTTTTTTCAAAAAATGAAAGTGATGGAAAACTTCATAAAGCCAGGAAGCAATGCGAAATAATAATTATTAAACGTCATAAAAGCAAAAATGAGAAAATAGGGGTTTCTAAGCGCTGAATTTCTTGAAAAAAAAGCAAGAAAGTATACTAGCGGAAAAGTTGAATAACTGGTAATTCTCGGAATGTTCCCGGACATGCATACATCAGTTGATAGCGCATGATTTTCTGCATCTAATGGTCTCTTGGATGCTTGAAAAGGTAGCGAGCTTCAAGAAATATATCTAGTCAAAGTAAAGGTGCCGCTAACAAGTAAGAAAAGTAGGGTTCCGTAGAACATGGATTACTCTTCGATTATTGCATTTCTTTATGAACGACCTAACTATATGTCTTCCGAAAATATGCTGTACTAAATGCAATTTACAGTAAAAGAAAAGGTTTTGCCAGACGTGTCAAAAGTTGGTGTGGCACCCCTCCAAAATAAGGGGATCTGCCACAACAAAACTACGGGGGTGCCACATCAACTTTTCTCGGGAACCAAGAAACATATGGTAGGGAAATTGGGCGCAGTAATACGAGGATGAATAAAGATTGTTCAGGCCAATTCTTGTAATTCAAAAAAAGCGGTGACAATGTTATCGTACTAGCAAAAAAAGCGAAAAATTAGGCTTTTTACGCAGAAAAAACACTTCCGAAGGCTTTTTGAGACGGAAATAACAATTAACAAAGTCTCTAAGAATGTTTCATGCATCGAATATGTGTAATATGAGTAGAAATGACAGTTCTACAGTTTGCAAAAATTTCTGCTCCTACGGATGATCGAGCGCCGGTCCTTCGCACAAGATGCAAAATCGTTGGCCACTACACCATACGCACCCCTAGTCCACGATCTTGTATAATGGAGTGTCCTCGTGCGGCGTTTTCTACTATTTCCCGACCTCCACCCCCTAGGTCGACCCCTCCCCACAGCATCCCCACAAGTCGACCCCCTGATGTGCCAGCTCCATCACAAGCTTGACCCTGGTTACGGATTGTCAAACCAGAGGTAGCGTTTGCGGACGTTTCATTTACCCCAACCTAATTTAAAAAAACAACAACACTCACCACATCCTAAACCAGGAATAGCCACAGATGCGCATCCACGTGCCATAGCTTCTCGAAACACGTTCCTATATGCGTCCTCAAGGTGGTGAATGTCGGGATGAACGACAAGGAACACATATTTCGCTTCCAACTGCAAATTATTCAAAGTATTCTGTTGTTCCATACTTGGGCACAAACTTTGAACTTAAAAATATCGTTATTGGGGATGAAGTTCATCGTAGTAAATCCTCAGTGTGCAGTGCAGCAATGCGTACTAAAATCTTCACAAACGTGGGTTCTAGATTTTCCTTGAGAAGCGGTATGTGCGCCACACCCAAGTACTCAGTAAACCTTTTTTCTATGTACCTTTTTCATTATCATCAAAGAAACACCAACTTCCCGTCCCCCACACCTAGTAATATGAACAACAAAATCTCATCCCCCCCCCCCTCTCAATCCCAAAGAACGTAATGCAGAAGTTTGGTCTATAAGTCAGCAGGGAATCTGAAGAAGAACAAATTTTGTTAATTTCAGCATTTATCCAAAATATTAATTTTTATCTCTGGAGACCATAAATTTTGAATGAAAACTCCATTTGCCCCAATTCCTAGTCCGAACTTTTTTCATAACCTAAGAATTTTCCTGAGTGAAGCTCTCCCTCCCTCCACCCCTCAGCCCGGAGAAGATGAGAATTTCTACGACTGCTACAAATCCTCGAGAAAACGGGCCTTCATAAATCATTTCCGCATAGTTACCGAGCTCTTCTACAAAAAAAACTTACTATTAGCATTAAAATAAATCGATCCATCCAGAACAAAATTCACGGTCAGAATGATAAATCTAAGCCCTAATGCGCATCAAAGCGGCAGTATTTTTACACACAAGTAAGTTGTAATAATTTAAAAAAACACTGACATCCGTGCTAGAGGTGTCCACAACGAGAATATCCCCACGTCCCAGCCACGTCGTCTGCGCATTGCGAGCTTTCTCGTATGCGATCTAAGTAGAAATGTTGAGACATGAATGAAGGTAGCCACTTCTCTTCGGGCTTACATTGCGAAATGTGAGGACAAAAATCCGCCCAGAGAGCGGCGTAAACTTAATAATCTACTATTTTGTCAAATTTTAGAACAACCTATTCTCTTTGTCGCAGACCAAGATAAGTGGAGGTGGGCGGTGTCAGGCTCCCGACTGGAACAGTATCGATTGAAATTGAGATGATTCTCAGTGTTTTAACCAATTTGAACACGTATCGCGTCCCCGTTGGGTGCCCCGCCCCCACACATCACTTCTCTTAGTCCGCAACAAAGAGAGTATGTACAGTTCCTCTCGAAAATCTGTAAAAACAGAAATCTCAAGTACAACGTTTCAATCGCTTACTTTGTACGCTTTAGCTCCACCAGCCCTAGTGAGAGCGTTCCACACTGCACCAGAATGCTGAAGAGTAGTCCCGACTGTGACACAAATGACATCGACTTTCTCCTCAGCAATGTCACTCTATAAAAATGTGCACAACTGTAGCAGTAAAAAATAACATCGTCTTTTTTAAATGAGTGAACTATCTCTCCTCACCATTCAGTAGGATTTTCTCCACAAGGTCCCCGTGATATTTCACAAAGATGAAATTACGTTTAGAAAACCTTCATTTAGTGAAGGGAACATTCACTTGATAAATTGAAGCCTTTTGCTCAGCCAACCAGGTGTTATGGTGGAATATATGTATATTCATTCGACCTTAGTTTCGACAACTCGTCTTCCTCAGAGGTCTGAAAGGGACTGTGGTTTATTGATCTATGCTCTATGTCGTCAAACGTCTCCTCTCACTCAGTCAATTTTAGACCTTAATCTATAGCAGACGCGGTGAGGTTGGCATAACACGGTCAACCTCACCGCGTCTGCTTTAGACTAACAATAAGGTCTACACTTGATTGAGTGAAAGGTAAAGCGTTGATCGAATCGAATAGTATTTGAAAAATTATTCGAATAATCGAATAGTTTTTTATTCAAATATTCGAATATTCGGTGAACTAAAGAAACGGACCTGGTCGAATATTCGAATATTCGGCGATCTCTAAATATTCGACTGTTTGAATGTTCGAACATTCGAAGGGTTATTACTTGAATATTCGACTATCGGACGACGGAACATCTAACCAACTCGTTTTTCGGACACCGTACAATAACCCCACTGTCGTTTGGCAAAACGACGCGATGTCGGCGATGTCGCGTTTTTTGCGTCGCCTTCAAATAAATAATTTTTACATCTTTGTGATCAACAGACGATGCTCTGTCTAGTTGTGCCCTTTGTTGACACATCAGAGCAAATAACTGACCCAAATTTTGCGGCCGTAATTATCTCAAGTCTCCCATATACGCCGCAGGTGATATCACACCTCATTAACTGAGCCCTAAATGTTTCGCTACAGTGTGCCTTCCAGACATTTTATCACCTTCTTTATAAAAATTAGCCAACTTTTTTGCAGAAATAAGTTAGTAGAATGTCCCACCAAACAGGTTAGATTCTGCTGATCGTAGCTATATAATTTGCACCATTTCTCCATAAAAATTGAGTGAGTTATAAGGATGCGACGCAAAAAAATGCGATATCGCCGACACCGCGTCGTTCTTCCAAGCGACAGTGCAGGAATTGTACTGGGATGTTCTCACCTCGGATAAGACATTCCGCCTGCGGCCCGCGTACCTTAAAAGCTGACTCTCATCTCATCGTCTCCGGCATGCGACTCCATTATTGTGCCACAATGGGTGAATAACAGTGATATACCAGCGCCGCAGCCGGAATTTTTTGAAACATTTTCCTACCTTCTGCTGTTCTTTTGCTGTGATATCGATGTGTTGCTTATGAGTTTTTTCGAGCTTGCAGTTATGTTGTAAAACAGCATATCGGTTTTCTGAAACTGCTACTCGAGGCTGCAGCTTGGAAGCGAAAAGACCTGCACAAGGGTAAGGATTTAGCAGGTTTATTAACGTTAGGGCATTATCTTACCACAAGAATCAACCTTTCACCCTTTCATCACCATATTATTATTCTTGGGATATTTTAATCCTTCGAATAATTTCGGAATATTCGAACGTTTTCAGCAAGAATCGAATATTCGAATAATTCGAATATTCAGTCTCCTAAAAAACCGGTTTATTCGAATATTCGACTATTCCGAAAAGCGCCTTATTCGAATATTCGAATATTCGGTGCCCTCAAAAAGTCGCCTATTCTACTATTCCAATATCCGGCCCTTACTAAAAAGTTTCGATGCTTCCAAAAAAGTCACCTATTCGAATATTGGAATATTCAGCTGTTGCGGAAAAGTGGCCTACTCGAATATTCGAATGTTCGAAAAGAATTTTAATTTTAGTAAACTATGTATAGTCCCTTTCAGACATTTGAAGAAAGTGAGTTGTCGAAACGTAAGGTCGAACGAATAAATATTCCACCATAACAACGTGTAAGGCACAGCAATACTTAAGATGCAAGTAATACGGAAACTTTTAAAGGCAGCACCCACTCTAAAAACAGATTTCGAGATTCGGGTAGTCTATGAAACGTCGGAGGCTG
Organism: Oesophagostomum dentatum; assembly: GCA_000797555.1. NCBI lineage: Eukaryota > Metazoa > Nematoda > Chromadorea > Rhabditida > Strongylidae > Oesophagostomum > Oesophagostomum dentatum. The sequence continues at coordinate 27,074 of KN549211.1, read as the reverse complement.
AGTAACCAAAAACCAAAGTGAGAGCACCGGTAAGCTGCTCGTTGGGGAGAAAACAGCCGAAACGACGGGTACTCGGTGGACTAGGTACGGAGGATGCAGGGACGAGTTGTCTTGTCACTTTGTTTTCCACACTTGTTGAAGCGCTACAACCATTTGGTATGAGTAAAGTTGTACAAGGTTTCCATGTCCTCGCAACTGAGGCGGTGTGCGACTCCAACAGAGAGAGCGGAACGAAATTGAAAACTCGTCCACGAGATCGCGGACGAGTCTTCTGAAGCAAATTTCTCTGTCACGAATGAGCTCTGAGCTGAGATATTTGAACCTTATCCCATTTTTGAGTTCGTCTTTCGGAATCCATTGAGAAATCAGGAGGCATTCTGAGAGTGGGTGCTGCCTTTAAAGAAAAGAACACATGGAAACTTTCACGTGTTTCAAAACAAAAAAAAGGAACTGGCGCGAATCGCTTATAGAATGACAGAGACTGAAATGAATTTCTATTGGGGTTTTACCCGCTATGATCATTAAATTCAAATATGGAAAAAGAGGAAAATTTTGGGAACTCATTTAGTAGAAATTTTACAGCGACAAGTACACAGCTTCAAAACATTCGGAACTCGAAGCATTGGGAGAAACTGATGGAAGCAAAAAAAACCCGAGTTTTTTTTCCTAGCAGGGAATGGTGAGTGGTCAAAACTGCCCAAATTACGCACGGCCCGATCACCTCACCGTGCGCATCTGAAGGGGTAAACTGTAAACTAATGACGCTAAGCCTCTAATAGGAATCACAGTGGTAGCTAGTTCCCCGCTTTGCGGCTTCGTCATTCGCAAACATTGCTGCGCCATGAACTAACTGGTCGTTAGCTGCGAAAGCAATTCTTACCGTTCCGCCGTATAATAAATGATTAGTGATGTGAAAAATGATACCTAATTGATTTTTTTCTTTCGTGGTTGCTGAGTTAACAGCCAGACTCTGTTCTCAATGCCAGCATTTGTTGTTGTTCATGGCGCGGTTTTCGAGCTGTGAATGACAAAAAATGCTGTCTTTTGCTCAGCAATTAATCACGCGTTTTAAGTCAGAGCAGGTATGCAAAGAAATCTTCTTTTAGTTGCTGAGGACTGGACAAGTTTTAAAAGCACAGCCATGCGTAAGAAAGCGGCGTAAATGCAATCTCGTAAGAGGTCGTTGTAAAACCTACCGTTTTCACAATGACCTTTGCAGTTCCTTCCCAGCTTCCGAGTGGTCCTATTGTAAGCTCCTTCATCTAAACTTTTTGTACCAATAAAACAGAATCGTATTGAAGATGTAAAAACGCAGAAGATCCTATTAAAGTGTACATAAATAGTCGAAATTATTAACATTCGAACATCTGTAACTCCGCAAAGACTAAGTAAGACTGACAAAAAACACGTGACAATTCAAAAGCAACAAAAGGAGAGTACATAGTTGCCAAAGACTGGTGATTTCCGTCAAATTTGGCTAGCCTGCTCATCCCCGATAAGCTGAAGCCAGTGAAGGAGGCCCTATTCACCAACCCGTACATCACTGAAATGAAAAACCGCCTAAAACCTCTACTGAATGAGAACACTGCAGAAGTGAAGACAACAGAAGGGGAACCACGTGCAGGAATAGCGTGGTACTGTCTTCTCCCGCTGGCTCCAGTTTGATGACCGCAGAAAAGGCCATGGTTCACAAGATGCAGGCTGGCAAGTCTGGACTTGATAAAGATGTCATTTTCAAATTAATTCTTCTTCAACCAGGGGCTTCTCGCAAACTCCTCACACCGCAATTAAGGAAGAATGTAAGACGGAAGTTAGTAACACGTGTAGAGCAGTCTCAGATTTTGGAAAGCTGGCCTAAAGTTAACTATCCCACAAAAGTTGTCCGCTTCTGTAGGTATACTAGACAAGTACGTGGAGTTCTAGACTTCTCTTAAAAGACTTCCTGTTAGTCATGAGTCTTCTTAGACTTCTTGCTAGCCATGCCACTTCTTTTTTTTGTTTCCTTCAATAGCAGTGCTGTAACTGTTTTTCTATTCTAATTGTCACATTTTTTTCCGAATTTGAAAGCTTGCTGCGTATGGATAATTCATGTATAAGGCTAGTTGTTGTAACAATTCCGTTTTTTTCCTTTTTTCACATGGAGATTTTTTCTATGTGGTGTAATATGTAATACTAATAGTAATGTTAATATTAATAATATTACTAATAAATAATTAATCAATTTAAAACAAAATGATTAATAATAACTAATAATATTATTAATATTATAATATTAATAATAACGTAATATTAATATTAGGTTGGTGCAGATGAAACTTCCGCAAACGCTATCTCGGGTTTGACGACCCATAACTCCGCTCATCATTAGCTATATGAGCAATCTTTATATCACCACAATCGACAAATCATGCCCAATGTAGCGACTGCTAAAACCTTTGCAAAGGCTCGAACTCTCGAGTTTTACGATGGAAGATGTCCAAAAAGTGCATTTCAATAAGCTCCACTTTGCGGAATTTTCCCTATTCGAGGGATCAATGTTGACGTGCTATTTTACGGTGGATCAGGAGGCAATGCCCTGTAAAATATATGGGAATTATTTCGGCAATACAGCCTTTCTCCACAAAATTTTAGACCCTGAAGACCAAAAAGTGTACTGAAAAAGTAGGGTGCTGGCATACTTCAAAATCGTGAAATTTGCTAGTTTTTTTGACTTCATAATTTTCACGCAGATCCTCAGGCAACCCCATTGATCCATTGATATGCCCTCGAAACAGAGACCAATTTCGAGTCTTATCCCTCGGCTCTGACTGTTTATGAAAATATGATCGCAGAGAGCTTTGACAGCAAATCCTTGAGGAATCCCAGGACGACATCAGTAACTATTTTTATACCTTTACCTTTGAAATAGGATTTTTAAAACGAAAATAGCCAAATTCCCTGAATTTTGGCGAAATTTGGAAAGTGTGCATTCTGCCACAATAAGTGCTTTGGCAGCGCGATTGCAAATGTTTTGTAGAAGAAATCAAGAGCTTTTGAACCCTTACTAAAACATTGTATAAGTCATCTTTAACGATTTTGTGTGTAATTTTAAATGCAAACACTGCAGTTGCGGAGGTTTCGTTCGCACCAACCTAATAATAATAGTAATAGCGATAGCAAAAAAATAGCAACTTTATACAGAGCCTAGCAGGTGTCGACAAGGCCAAAAAAGCACTGTGCGCCAATAGGATCTATTGGAATCTACCTTCATATAAGGAGAAGAATATTTCTAGAAGTGCGATATCCTGAAATTCTCTTTGATATTAAAAAAATTGCTAGGATTTAGAAAATGGGAAAAAGCAGTTGAATTCGCTAGAAATCCCGAAATTACTTGTGCTTGTCCTATGAAAGCAGGAAAATGCTTGGGAATATTCAAAAGACTGACCATTTCTGAGCTGCACATAGAGGAAAACAAAAAACTTCCCAGAAAACGTAGGCAGTGCATAGATTGTCCAGCATAAAGTAATCATTTTTTTTCAAAAACTAACTGACGATGTAAAATTGAAACTAAGTCTTAAAAGGCGTAAACCCATCAAGGGAAAGATGATCACTTTTTTGCTGTATGCAACAGTTTTGGAAACCGGCACGAGATCGATCAGAATGTTTCCCTCAAATAAGGATATGTGATGCGAATCCACCTTCAGCTAGCTGTGGATGTTATTTTCGTAGGTGGAAAACACTCGCTAACAGCTCGCAATTTTCAGCTTGAATCGCCCTTAATATAAGTGTAATTTTACGGCACGGTAAAATTCTTAGTACAGTTCTCGAGTTTCAGAGCGTCTATTATTTACTTTCAGCACTGCTAACGATTAATATTAGGTTGTCCAATAAGCAATGCTTGTTTTGACACTATTTTCAAAATATCACAGAATTAGCAAAACAGGACTTTATTGATCGATACATTCTCCACATAATCAACAACGTTTCTCCATCGTCAAGGAGTGAAGTCCGTCATAATAGAACGAAGCTGGTTTCGATGAGAAGATGAGTTTCGATAACACGCATTACTTATTGGACAACCTAGTATGAAAATCGCAAGCAAGCAATAGCCGCCCTCAGGCCCAGAAGTGTTCCTTACCAGCCCTAGTCTTGAAATTTTATTACAGCTAAGGATGGTTGGGCTTCAACTTACTTAGTCGTCTGGTTTTTTGCGCGCGCTTATTACATGAGTGAGTGCATAAGTTTACGATCTGATACAAAAAATTATGCTATGCATTTCCAAGAAGTGTGCTATGAACAAAAAATCGTAGGAGATTATTCCCGTGTTTCTAAGGTGGAAACCGTTCGCTTATGACTCAAAACGAAAAACAAAGAATTCGCATTATGAGAACGCTAACTTTTGCAGTTCCTTTTGTCCCCTGCATGTTCTACTGGCGCAATTCTAACTCAAGCACATTCATTTTGCTGAGTGCAGTCTTTTTCTACTCACTGCTAGCGCCATTGATAAATCGCTAGCAAAGCAGGCAACGAACGTCTGACGATCGATTGCAGTCGCACTGCGCGTGACTAGGGCAGTTAGCAGAACCACTGTTGTGCTGTCGATTTTCCCCTACATCCCA
>KN549210.1:543101-555602 GCA_000797555.1 Oesophagostomum dentatum | reverse complement strand
CTCCTGCGAGAATCGGTCCGAAAATTTTTTAAAGTGGCCTAGTGACCAGGGAAAAATTGAAAAAGGGGCCAATTGTTTTAAAATATTGTTCATTATTGATCTAAAATATCGATTTTCATTTCGAAAAATCTTTAAAAATATTCTTAAAATTTTTACAGTCGATTTTCATCGGTTCCGCCCCCGTAAGTTTACAATAATACCCTGCTGTAGAAACCAGTATGATATTCGATTGAACAACCCCACTGCAAATTTTGAGCTGAATTCGTGACTTCGACCCTCTGAGTAAAGTTGCCCTTACACAAGGTAACCGGGTTACCATGCAAAATAAATGTGATTTTCGGACCAGGGTCAAGCGTACTGATGCGACTCACTTGCCTCCAAGATGACCCCTCCCCCCTTCTGAGCAGAGACCTTCAATCCCCTACTGTGGGAGAAATAAACCCTTGAAACGGAGAAGCATGAAAAGGTTAAGGCTAATGAATGCAGAAAATGCTGTCAAAACTAGCTAGAAAAAGGCCCACCGACGCACGCGCGCGTGCGCGGCGCGGTTCCCTTAAAAATGAGAAAAGTAGGGTGTACAGAAACTCGATTAACTTACTGAAAGCCGGGGAGAAATGAGAAACATTTTAAATTAAATAAAAGAAGATCTGCATTATCGTTCAGACTAAGCAAAGCTTTAGAACATTCTTAATACCAAGAACACTACACGGTCAAACATCGCTGTTTTCTGAATTTTAGGAAAAGTAGGGGTAAAGAAATCAAGAGCAAATCTTCTTAGCCGTGAGGTTTCAGGAAACTTTATGTAGCAAGGGAAACTAGAAGACTTTCTCCACCTTGCGGAACGGCACGGAGATCCGACTCCGTTTTCTACAAATTAAGTTGATGCGACCCAAGGTCAGTTTTGATGCGACCCAGACTTGTCGCATCTCAGTCGCATCAAATTATTTCCCTTAAAAAGGAAGAACTACAAGAACTACTGTTTTTAGAGCAGCACGATAGAGCTGATCCTCTAGTTCGTCACCATATACAGTGTTTCCTGAAGCTTCCTCTGCGAAGCAAATAATCACCGTTTTTTCAACCATACTTTTGATGAAGATCGAAAATTACCAATGTTTGTCGTTGTACAGTTCCTCAGAATTTGAGTCTTTTGGCAAATCTTCCAGAAGAATTTATAGAAAGAATCATCTTCTTTGGAAAGGTATGTAAAATCCATGAGTTTGTTACCTTTTTCGAGGACTTAAACATGTTTTTGTGAACTCTAGTTTTTTTTTCCATTTTCAAGAGTTTGTGCGCTCCACGGGCGTTTTCGCGCTGCAAGGGCAAATGTTGCGCCAAGCTAGAATTCGGAAGTTCCCGTGATGGTACCGCGTAGCGTCATTGTGTACAGAAGGTTAGCGCTCCCTTCCTTTTCCTGACGTTACTGCGGTTCACCGTTAGGGTTGCCGTCGTCCTGAGAGTTTCGAAAAAAATCATGGACGGAGAGGAGTTTTAATTGCAAGAGATTAGACGGTTGTGGGTTAAAATATGCGCGGAGTCATCTCCATATGTTTCTGCTATCTCATTTGATTCTCCATCCACTCGACGGCGATCCCCTCCTCTCGAGCGACATCCCAAGTCGACCTCCCGTTGCGACTGTCGCAACTACGCTTGACCCTGTTTCGGACTCAGGAGGCCAGATTACCAATTTAGGCAAGTTTTCAGGCAAATTCAAGATTTTCAAATTCATTTTTTTCAAATTTTCAAATTCTTGGGAGTGTATTGTGGAATGGTGGCAGCAATTCGTACAGGAGAAAATACCACCTGTCTCATTTCGACAGCTCCCTTCCGTGAGAGGGTGACACACGCCGCGGACCTTTTCCGACCGCGCCGCGCTCTGCTCACTGGCAAAAGCAAGTGAGAGTGTGGGGAAGAGGAATGCGCGCGGCCAGGAACGCTTCGCGGGTGACATCGCCTCAGGACCAGGGGTGTGCGAAAGTTGAATTTCGTAATACGTAAATCGTAAATCGAAAGTACTGGAACGTCGTCAAAAGGGTTTGCGGAAATCGGCACTATTCCACAATACACACCCGAAACCTTCAAAATCTCGATTGGCCTGAAAACTTGCCTAGAGCCCTTGAGTCCGAAAGTGACATTCATTTTGCATGGTAACCCCGTCTACCCTGGGTAAGGGCAAGTTTACCCAAAAGGTCAAGGTCACGGATTCGCCTTAAAACTTACACAGTGGGGTTATTTGAGGTGGTGATCACGAATATCGTATCAGCTTTGCACAGTAAGGCATTAGTGTAAAGTTACGGTGGTCAGAAGCGGTCGTTTTGGTGTTTATCTGTCATAACTCTGCAGTAAACCTTGCCATGCAAAGCCAATGTGATATTCGTGATCAGCACCTCAAATATCCCCACCGTGTGAGTTTTGAGCCGAATCCGTGACCTTGACCTTTTGGGTAAACTTGCCCTTACCCAGGGTAAACGGGGTTACCATGCAAAATGAATATGATTTTCGGACTCAGGGAGTCGGATTACCCCTCTAGGCAAGTTTTCAGGCGAGTCTGAGATTTTGACCCCTGGGGTAAACTTGACCTTACCCAGGGTAGACGGGGTGACCATGGAAAATGAATGTGATTTTCGGACTCAGGGAGTCGGATTAACCCTCTAGGCAAGTTTTCAGGCAAATCCGAGATTTTGAAAATTTGGGGTGTGTATTGTGGAATAGTGTCCGGAAAAATCTTCATCTACGTTCTACTAGACGGGCCAGAGAACGGAGCATTTTCAGAAGGAAAGGGGGTGCGTGACTTTTTACTGTCAATTCGGCGGATCTCGCGATGCCGCACCCTTGCCGCGCGAAGGGTAGCGAGACTATCCACCCTGGGGAAGGCGTGGTCGGGCCATCATTTTCCACCAACTCGTTCAAATTTCCACTCAGAATCAACGCAAATTCAAACGAAAATATGGACGAGTTAGCAGCTGCGCTTGAACGGGCCAATAACAGAACCCACGGCCAGGGTGGATAGTCAGTTTCCCCGCGCGAAGCAATCTCGGCCGCGAACCCGCACTCCAGCATGTATGCTGCAGACGAGATTGATTCGCGCGGCATGGTGCGGCATCGCGGGATCCGCCCCATTGACAGTAAAAAATCACGCACCCAAGGAAAGGTAGACAAGCAACAAGTACAGGAGCATGGAAGATGGCCTTCTAGCATTTTCGATTTACGATTTACGTTTTACGAAATCCAACTTTCGCACACCCTTGCTCAGGATCGTTCCGCACGCAGCAAGTTGCGGAAATGAGACAGACGGTAGCTGCAATACAGCAGCCTCAATAAACTCTCGATGTACGGTGATTTGGTCGGGTCTGATCAGTAGTGTTCTGATAGACGAGGCCGTACTTCCGTTTCATACGCAGATCTCATATCGAAAATGGACAAAACGCTCCTGATCGCTATGATTTGCAGGGAGTTTCAGGTGGCGGAGCAAGAGAACCAAGCAAGGGCTTAGTTGAGAGGAAAGGTCTTCAGTTTTACGAAGGAGTGGAAAGTGACATCCTCTTGAGAGCAGAAGCGGTAGTAGCACTGTTTAATTTTGTCTTCCAGTACAGCGTAACAAAGGGAGGTTGAGTATGCTTTTTCTGGTAGAAATTACCTTTTTAGCGTTCGGTGGCAGACGTCATGGGATGTTCAGAGATTCAAAGCAGAGATTTTAGATGACTTGCATGCCATGCTGTGGTGTTCTAAACGGCAAATTCAAGCCTATATTTTTATAACCTTGGGGTCAAATCTATCGGCATGCCTATACTTCTGCATATTTGGTGTGCACTACAAATTTTCGAACGTTTTAATGTGATTCTCCCCCGAACATTGATCATTGACATGCAGAAGTTGAGCTTAGCCAGTTGCTCCTTGCGCCGAATGAATCGTTCGGTCTATAGCTTCGCTCAGAAAAATTCTCTGCAGCTAAAAATGCAGATTTTAATTCGTCGTTTAGAAGTTTGCGCAATATGCACTTCCGGCTCCAGCACATCTTCAATTTGAAACCATAAATCAATTGAATTTGATGAACTACTGAAGATAAACCTTGTATAATGTCAAAAAAATTCGATAACTATAAAAGTAGGCGTACAACCTATGGGTGGGTTGTATTATCGTGCGCGGCGGTACGCGTGCGATCCACCAATATTATCGAGTGGCCGTCAGTATGTTGATTAGCGAATCGTTGTTCGACACGTTAGCAGAGTTCCCATTCTCAAAAAATCGCCCTTTCTTTTTACTTTGGTTGCCATGCTCAAGCACACTCGGCGCATCTTTCCATTCTTAGGTTATGTCGACATCCTGTCTTAGACATTTGATGGCTGTACTTGATGAGCGACTGTTTCCATTTTGTGTGATATCCAAAAATCAACGTTTCCGAGGCATATCCTTTAAGTCCACGGAGGCTGCGTTTCTCGAAAGTTTGATTTCTGTAACTTTCAAATTTGCAGTTCACATTGTGCTCATTCCTCGTCAAATATGACCAGGGATAGCGGCATGGCTGGAGATGCGCTTGAAAGGTGGCCAGGCAGTCAGTTGACAGGTATTTTGATTTTTTTTGCATTTTCTGCCTTGACATAATTTCTTCAGAAAATGGGGTAACTGTCGACAGGCTCAAAGCTGAAATCAAGAAGCTGAGACGTCTTGTCAAAAAGAAGGACATGATTATTGATACACTCACTGAAAAATTGCTTAAGCTTCAAGGACGTAGACATGATCGCGATAGCCTTTACAATCCCAGAGGTGGTTTTTTTTTGGACAAGCCACGACTTTGAAATTGGGTAGCGTTCAGGTGTTGTCAAAGATTTCGACAGCTTATCGCTACAGAAATCCCCTACGCTGTGTGTGCTTCCGCTTCCTCATGCGAACAGGAATCATTTGCCGATTGTCACCGACTTTGAAGCGTCTCCCTCAACGGCATTATCACTAGAGGTAATCGTAATAGACCAGAGAAGTGCAGCAGAATTCGAAGCTTGCAGTTTCCCCTACTTTCTTTATGCTGACTTCTACATGCTTGCTACACTTCTTTGTCGCAGTTTTCTTTGTTTGTTCGGTTTTCCTGTTTATAGCTGCATTGTTTGGTAACAGAAATTTGCGGAGGTATGAACGATAGTGCGAGCACCGAAAACAGAATGATAGATCTCGAAAGAGGCCATTTTGGCCACCGTAACTTCAAACAATAGTTTCGCCGTATCCAATGTGTCTGGTGCACTGAGCATCCATTTCTTCACGCATACGTGTATCCTGTGCTCCATTAAGTTTATCGAGACTAGTGGTGTTTTATGTGTATTGTTAATATACAGAGCTCTATATGAATGAGTAAAGACGAGCAAGAAGTTCGTGATGCGTGGAGCATTCGCTCACGTAACCGGTTGGGCATCCTTTGAAATGCCTGGCATCAATTGAACGCGTTAGTAACTCACGTTTGCGTTTGTCCATTAGAGATCACGAGTTTCTTGCTTGCCTATGGTATTAAGTAACGCTTAGCAGTTAAAACACGGAAGTGCGCGCATTATAAGCGCACCAGATATTTGGGGAAACACGTAGCAGTAGACTTCCTTTCAAGTAGGAGTTTCTTGACTCATCATTCCATTTTACAAGGACATACTTACAAATTAAATGATGTTTATAACCTAGGACGATCTGGGCTTGGCACGGTTGAAAAATTGCAAAAGACCAGTCGTAGTTGGAATTCTAGGAAGCTGCTATCTTTATTATTATAAAGGAATAGCGCGACTTCTATAAACTGCAGCGCTTATCCGATTTGTGACCCACCTCCTTAAAGGCAACACCCACTCTAAAAACGGATTTCGAGATTCAGGTCGTTTATGAAATCTCGGTGGCTGAATAGCCGAAGGCCAAAGTGAGAGCACCGGTAAACTGCTCGCTGGGGAGAGAATAGCCGAAACGTCGGGTACTCGGTGTACTAGTTACGAAGGATGCGGGGACAAGTTGTCCTGCCACGTTATTTTCCACACTAGTTAGAGCGCTACAACCATTTGGTATGAGTAGAGTTGCACAAGCCTTCTATGTCCTCGCAATTAAGGCGTTAGGCGATTCAAACAGAAAGAGCGCAACGAAATGGAAAACTCGTCCACGAAATCGCGGACGAGTCTTTTGGAGCGGATTTCTCGGTCAGGAATGAGTTCTGAGCAGAGAAATTTGAACCTTAACCCGGGTGCATGACAAAAGAAACGATAACTCGCCCGGCTGTCAGTAACCCTCATCTTCGCTACACTTAAGAGAAAGTTTCTCCGAGCGTTTAAACGTCCGAACAAGACGTTTCCTGTGCAGTACATTCTGTTTGGATGAGAATGTCGCATTAGCAAAAAAAACGAGGGAAAATATCATAATTTCAGCGACAACAAGATAACATAGTCCACTATTCACGGCCGGCTGGCACACCGCTATCGTTTCTTTTGTCCGCCACTCCCTTAACCCACTTTTGAGTTCGTCTTTCGGAATCCATCGAGAATTCAGAAGGCGTTCTGAGAGTGGGTGCTGCCTTTAAAAGTGTACAACACTGTATAGTAGTGGAATATTCTAATGGAAAGCTCGGAAAGCTGCTGCATTCTGGGAAAGGGGCACGATGGGTGCAAGACTATCCATCCTGGCTGTGGATTCTACTATTGGGCCGTTCAATTGCAGCTACTAACTCATCCACATTTCCGCTAGAAGTTTTCCGCTAGTTTCCGAATTGTAGTTTGGACGAATTGGTGGAAGATGGCGGCCCGACTCCGCCTTCCCCGGGGGTGGATAATCTCGCATCCGATACGATTAATGCGCAGATTGCTTCAGGACCAGCATGTAGGACGCTATAAGGTTATGGTGACCAAGATGGCGCATTTCGAGATTTATCATTCTGTGCACCGAACAAACATTATACAGAGGTGAATAATCTCTTTCGGACAATGACGGAGTGACGGCTGATATACTATGTATTCGTCGTTTTCATGCATTGTTACACAAACCTACTCCTTTTTGTTGCTTCAGGTAAGGAATTTGAAGGCATTTTGGGCCATTTCGTTGGAAGTTGTAATATAGACATTTAAGAATGTGTCGAAGTCAATGAGCCTGCACTTCTGAGGGAACCCATATTTTTCAGGCACAGTTGTATCAAACCTTTTTTTTCTGCCGATTTAGAATATTTTCCTTCTGTCTTCGCGCACCACCTGCACCCACCTGTGGGAAACTATTGGTACCTTTCATGGGCGGGGTTGATATGATAAAACGACATCATTTTCAAAACTTACGCTGCCAAATTATTTCTTTCCAAGTCTCGTTATTTCACCACCATAATGACGAACTACCTCACCAGAACTGCAGCTCAGAAAACTCTGAACATGGCGTCAACACCGATTTGGCAGCAAAAAAGCAGCGTTTTGAATCAAGTTGTATGTTCTTTGGTTATAGAAACTCGGCATTTCGTTGTAATACTATATGCTTCTGCTTAGCCTGTTTTTTTTNATTTGGTCTAATGTTTCGACGTTATTTCTTCTTCAGAGGCGTAAAAGTAGCTAAGGTTGTTGTTATTCACGCTGTCTGCTGCCAAACTTCTCTTTGCCACAGTGCATTCAATTCGTCTGGGCTAGAGACAGGTAGCAAATTAATCATAGCAGATGAACATACCGACCTTTCAGCAAGCGAGCGGAGAAACCACGAAGTTGCTGTGCAACGCCTCCGTCGCCTGTACATGACTTATGGGTGGTATTCGACCGGAAGCGGTTGACTTTGTAGTCCACAAAGTGGCAGGAACAGCATAAGATCATTAGTGGTAGACATCTTCTCGTTTCGGGTGTTCATCTTAGGAGCTCGCGCTACAATCCGCAGTGCTTTTAAAGTTTTTTTAACCGATGTTTCAGGTTCGTACGCCAGAATTTTGCATTTTACGGTAAAAGCGTCACCGTTGTAGCTATGCTTTCCCAGCATTGAGATCAGACTTTCCCGTCTTTTACTTGCCAGATGTTCATTTATTCTTACTGTTAGTATTCAACCGGTTTCACCGATGTACTTCGCATGGCAAGTCATGCATTCAGTCTCACATACAACTGATCTTGCAAAATCCCCAACTCTCCCGTATGGGCATGTGGTGCAACAGTTGTTCTCGCATATTAGGTCATATAATCTGTTCCGCACTAGTTGTCACTTGATGTCACGATTTGGGATATTTGCTAAAACGATATCGTTCTGCAGTTGGGATTGAAACAGACTCTGCCTTATTGCGGTACTAACCCTTTCATAAATGAACGGAAGGCAAAATTGGATTTTACTCCTCTCTTCATCATTTTCGTTCATCGTTAATCGTTCTCTCTCCGTTGAGAGTGTATTAAGTAACATTTATTAATTACTATCTCATCTGCCATTCTAAGGGACCCTTATCGCTCATTAACATCAGTAAAGACCGAAGCGGCTGGTTTTGAAGAGGAGCTGTCATCCGTGAGGGAGGAGGGGGGGGGGCTTGGGCGCAGCCCGAACAAATGAAAAGCAGCCGAACATGTTCGGACTTGTGTAGTGTGGAAAACCTGTGATCTGGTGATGTACGGTGAGCCATGGACAGGGTATATCTCACTAGGGAGTAGAAATCGCCCCAGGGTGAAGGTTGTCTTGATATGCCTGGTGACTCATTATATCAACTCGCGAGAAGTTTGGAGAGATTCGTTGCGGAAAAATCTAAAAATTTTAGTTTTTTTTAATTTTGGGGGCTTGTAATTCGTGAAGGGAACGAGTTTTCGGCAAGTTCTTTGCAGAATCCAATAGAGCTCGAAGACATCTCTTAAATACTTTATAGAACTCCCGGAAAAATCAACTGATCCCTGGAAAAATTCTTTGGAAAAATGCGAAATTTCAGAAGTTGGGTATGTTTGTCGGACTGCTGCTCAGCAAGGAGAAGATTCTGGACGAACCTGGGGAGTGCCTATGGAACGGGAAAGCTTGCCCTTTCAAAAAATTTCAAAACCTATGCACAGGCTGCTGTGGGCGGAGAAGTGTCAGTCACAAGAGTGTCTGTTTTTCGGTTTTTGGCTTATACCTCTCTTAGATGGAAAAGTCGCCCCTGGGTGAAGATCACCTGGAGCATCCTCAGGACCTGCCTTACCCTCCTATGTAAAAAGTTGCAGACTTACTCGGCAAATCCGCGAGATCAACGAGCCGGAGCCTTAAAGGCACAGTCCCACCTGGAATCGCTCCTGAGATTCTCCCATGAATAGAACCGCTGGAAGCTGCTGTTCACAAAACTGTAGAAATCAGTGGCGAAAACTCTCGAAAATTCCTTTTTTAGAGCGTGGAAAAACCGTTTCCAGTATTGGCGAGGGCGTGATTTCTCACATGTTTCTCACATCCTGCAAGTCCCGGCCGAATTACCTCGCAAATTGCACGTAGCCCGATGCAGCTTTGACACCCCAAAGTGATCACCGTCGTTATATCAAAGCAGAAAATTTCAGGAAAGCTGTTGTGTAGGCAGGGCATTTTGAAATATTTGGTATGAAAAAGCCTTTCTTTAATATGACGCCATATTATTAAACTGCTTCGAAGCGAGTATGATGTCGTAAAAAGGGATATCACTGGTATTAGGATAACTCGTACGGAAATGTTTTGATCTATGCTTTAAAAAAATGTGGTTTTTGACTGTTTTGATCGGATATACGTACATCGCTGAATTCAGCACAACACGGCGGTTGTGAATCTACCAAAATCTCGAACACCAAAACGAGGTGGGACTGTGTCGTTAAGGGCAGCATCCACGAAAAAAACCGCTACGCAGCTTTTACCAGTTTAAAGAAGGATTGTGGTCCTACAAGCCACAGTTAAAGTAGAAATGCTTGGAACGTGTTCCTCGCTGAGAAAATGGTCCTTGTCGGAGTGGGCAAAGTGGGCAAACGGAGGCAGCGAGAGCGAGAACGGCACCTGCACGTACAAGTTACGAACAAGTTAACCACAGCCAAAAGGCGTGAATTGTTGTTAGTTGCTGTTTGCTTCATTATTACGAAGTTAAGCAACACAGAGATCTCGCCTCAGCTGTGACGTCATCGAAAGAAGCTACCAAATGGTTAACCCGTCCAGAATCGTGGACGAGTTTTCGCCAGCGAATTACTTGACCAAAAATGATCGCCGAGCCGCGGTTTTTGCACTTCGACCCAGTTTTTGAGTTCCTCTTTCTGAATCCGTCAAGGACTGAGAAGGCGTTCCCAGCGTGGATGCTGCCTTTAACTATGGAGGCGGATCCGATAGGGTCTGTGCACAGCTTTTAATATTTTTTGAAAGAGCAAACCTTTGCATTTCATAAGCGTTCCTCCGATTTTCTTGGAAACTTCTCCTTGCTGAGCATCAGCCCGATAAACATACCCGACTTCCAAAATTTTGCATCTTTCCGGAGAAATTCTCCAGGATTTTTCCTGCTTAGATGAGGGGACCTTCACCCATTCCTCTGGGAAACATTCGAGGATCTATCACTCCGATCACCCTCGGAAGGGCTATATTTCTCGCGTATTCCACCTATGGCTACAGTTCATGAAGAATTGGACGCAAAAGCTGATTTATTGCTTTAGCGCTAACCGATGGTCGTGAAAGAAGGCGTCATTGCGCATGTGTAGTTTAAAAATGCGCATGTAATAATGCCCTGCTTTGCTTAACTTATACACTGCTGTTTTGCTCAAATATCAGTAAAATTGTTTCTTACTCTGTTGGAAAAAAATTTATCTGACAACAGCGAGTTTCTCCCGATTTATGTTACTGCAGACGGCTCCATTAGCCTCACGCCAATTTCGGTGGCCACTTCAGCGACTATCAATATTGGGGAATTTCGAAATAATCGCCAGGTGCATGCTTTTACTTTGCTTTTGCGGATTGAAAAGCGACGAAGGACGAAGAAAAACCCGCAAAAAACAAAAGTAAAAGCATGCACCTGGCGATTATTTTGAAAATTCTCCGGCATTGACGGCTTGGGCGAAGTGATCGCCGAAGTGGCTATCGACCTTGTGGCATTTAGGAGAAAATAAGGCCATCTTTCCGAAGTACGTCACGTCTGACAATCCAGTGCGAAGATGATCCAACAACAGGTGCGAGTACGAATCATGTTTCTGGGAGGGGCCAGGTCCGCCGCTATGAGCTCCCCATTGGTTGCGTGACCGCGCGCGGCGAATGAAAACCGATAGCGGCGGAACACCCTCCAGCAACTTTCTTAAATAGCGATATCTCAAAATAATACGACGAAATGTCAATAAATAAAGAAAATATTGAGAAAGATGCTAGTCATATGTTCCGATTGCTTAATCGTAGGCCATTACTATTCGCGAGGCTTCTTATTTCCAGTTTTGCACATCTCACCTTCCTTCTTTCATAGTACTTGCTGCTCATGGCATTTCGCGTTCAGC
This sequence comes from Oesophagostomum dentatum, assembly GCA_000797555.1. Taxonomy (NCBI): domain Eukaryota; kingdom Metazoa; phylum Nematoda; class Chromadorea; order Rhabditida; family Strongylidae; genus Oesophagostomum; species Oesophagostomum dentatum. Next base: position 544,215 of record KN549210.1, on the reverse strand, counting down.
ATCGACGCGACGATGATGGTGATTCACTCGTGCTATCGAACGACACATTTACTGTACCGTCTTCTGATCTGCAGGAGAGCAGCAACCGAACGGAAGGTTTCTTTTGTCATTCATTAGTTGATAAGCAGACAGTATCTGCCAAAGGGCTTGTATCTGTTCCTATCTGTATGTTCCTTACTTATGATTCTTGACACCGTACTTTTTCAGAACACGATATTTTCGTTGTCGAGAGTTTTGCTAGGAAATCTATAAGCACTGATCCCGATTGGAAACCTTCTCTACCTCCATCGGTAAGCTCGGTTTGATAATTCAAGGCAGTTCTTGAGAAAAAATGCTTTGTTTTCCAATTTTGTCATGGTTGCGCAGTTCTGTTTCTCTGGAGCAACAATATTTAAGGAAGTTCTTAAGTGTTCCTTCGAAATAGGTCCTTATTTGGGTCTGTGGAAGGTTTTCAGCCTTGAATTCTATGTTAATGCTAAGGCATTGCGTGTCCTTTTGCCTTTCAGTTTGATGGTTTCTGGGTAATTGTGCAGTGGGGTCTCGAACAGGGGAGTGTAAAAGGAAACGCCAAAACGGCTGTAAAACGTAAATAAACGGCTTAGAACGTATTCGAATGTACTGAGGGTTCACCTCCAAAAAATTTTAAGGAACAAGAAGTCTTTAAAGAATTTCCTTGTTATTTTCCTTTGTTCACCATTCTTAGTACAGCGACGAATTTATTTTTCGCAGTCTTCAACAGGTGATGACTCGATATGAAGTATTGAGCACTTTTTAAAGTGAAGTGAAAACATTTTTTTGAAACTAGGGGCCCCGTAAGCAACTTAGCCTGCGGTATTCCTCTCCATATGTATAGGGTGAAGAATCATATTTACTACTTACTAGAAGCTGTTCTCGGAAGTGATAACGGTTGAAATATGTTGAGATTAATTTTCGTTGATTTTTTGGTAAATTCTGCTGATGTTATTGATTTTACCATTACTCACACATGATGAAAGGAGAACATCTTCTTCCAGTCAGTTTGAAACATGTCTCCAATATGATTCGAACAGAATTGGAGCACGAGAGCAAGTGGTAGCCCCCCCCCCCCTCACGTCCCCTTTCCATCTCCTTTCTG
>KN549210.1:486087-496673 GCA_000797555.1 Oesophagostomum dentatum | reverse complement strand
TTCCATCCTCGTATCGCCAATGGATGTCAGTTATTTGTCTCCTGTTATAACTGAGGTTAACTGTTTTATTACTGTTTTATTAAACGCAGATTGTTAAATGTTTCTGCGCTCAAGGATTGCACTCGATGGGGATGTTCGTTCTGCGGCCATACCGTCAACCTGGAATCATTCACTTTGAAACTGCACCACCACCGAAGGTGTTACACTATTCGACAAGTCAAGATATTTCATGTTCAAGGTATGCTTCATTAATCTATAACAAGCAGTGGCTCGTAGCTAAGTATTCTTATGATCAGGTAGCTTCGTAACTTATTCTTAGAAAAAGAACTGGGAGTCGCTAACTGCGTATCTTAGCTGCTGCAATTTGGGGCTCATCCGCGATGATCCGTCCGCGAGGACCGCCGGACTCGCCAGAAACTCGTCAAGTCATTCACAACTTTTGAGTCTATGCACACTGCCGTTCTCTTCGTTTGGAGTTCCTCAGTCCTAGCGACAGCAACTACTGTTGTGCTGCTTTTTTACTTCTCGAAGGTACATTCGGATATCAACGACTTAGCTACGCTGCTATCGGCTGAGCTTACTTCTTTTAAGGTAACTTTTTCGCCGATTATTGGTGAGATTTCATGGAATCTGCAAGGGTTCCAGCTGTAGTTTCATCTTGGAATTTCTTCGAAGTTTCTCATTATAGGATAGAACAGACCAAGCGTGGAATGATCTTCTTGAAGTGCAAGTGATGATGACACCTCCTCGGCACGTAAGAAGTGCTATTTCGCAGAACGTGTTCACAGAGATGAGCGCCCTTCACAAGATGAAAGTAAGCCGTTTTGGTCTTAGTCTGAAAGTGCTTTATTACTCGACTGTTATGCGGGATTTGTTAAGCCATTTCGAGGCGATAAAGCCAATAAATTATATGTTGCTCTTGACTTCCCCTCGACAAGGTAACTCTCCTTTTGTAGTCTCGCCAAGGTCGCCAGTCCCAGTCCAACCTTCCTTCCTGGTGCCAGTGCGAACCAAAACACCCTCATTGCCCGCCTGGACCTAGAGGTCCTCGTGGTTCGCCAGGAGCAAACGGATGTAAGTCTGACGTCACGTTGGGAAAACTATTGCATTCTTCTTTATACCGTTCTTGGGAATTTGAAGACGGCTGGAGATATTGTAATAGTAAGACGGAGTTAATATATGCCTCTGTTTAAGTTCGCCAGATATTCAGACTGGAAAAAGTCGTCGCAGTTATTCTGCATAGTGTAAGCCAATATGTAATGGGATAGACAAATCAAACTCAGCTTCAACACCTCGTAAAATAAAGGTTCGGTAATTTTAACACACTCTAGTCATGAATTCGAATAAACCTTGAGCGCAAACAGGTAAATTCTTTGTGGAGGTTTAAGGCAAATAAGGCTTCGAAGGCTTGTTGCATACAGCAACCTACTGCTGGATCCCTAGCAGTATTTTTGTCGGCATCAGTTCAGCACATTTCTGCTACCTTTGGTCCGGAATTTTGCTGCCGTGGCACATATCGTCTAAAGACAGCATCCACGATAAAAATACTTCCTAGTTCTTTACGGATTCTGGAAGAACAGCTCAAAAAACGGGCTGAGCTCCAAAAATCCTGAATTAGAAATCACTTCTGGCCAAGAAATTCGCTCTGGAAAACTCGTCTGTAATTCGCGGACGAGCTTTCCACTCGATAGCTTTTTTCGACAACGTCACAGCTTAGACGAGATTTTCGTGTTGCTTAACGTCGTAGCAGGAAAGCACACAGCAACTAACAACAATATATGCCTGTCCGCCATGTTTAACTTGTTAGTAACTTGTACTTGGCCGTTCGCGCTCTCGCTGGCTCCGTTTGCCCACTTTGTCCACTCCAACGGGCGCAATTTTTTTCAGCGAGGATCGCGTTTCGCGCATTTTTACTTTAGCTGTGGTTTGTTGGGCCATAGTGCCCCCCTAAACTGACAAAAGTTGCATAGCGGTTTTTGTGTGTATGCTGCCTTTAAGGTAGAAGACGGAATAAGCCATGATAAAGAAAGACCTCTCGACTGATCAGTGGAATGAACAACGGTAGTTGAGCGGGAGTACCTGTAAACGGCCGGCACACGATAAAATGGAAGTGTTTCGTTAAAGTCGATCCCCAGCTATTTTTGCCAGTAGAAGAGAAAAAAGGCCTGAAACTGGGAATGCTTAGCGCTTCTTTAGTAAAGCAATATATAGCGATAAAGGAGAAGAACCAGCTGCAACTAAACCATTTTATGCTGATCACTTGGCCTTCATCTCTACAATGATTCATATTTTAGAAGAAGCTCGAAAAATGGTTTCAGGCAAATGAACTACAGTTTAATCCCACTTCTACCTAGGCTTTTTGAACTGTTGCGAAAAAATCGGCTCAGAACGAGCCTATGAATCTATACATTCTATGCCACACTTAAGAACTCCCCACTCATTTTAGTTCTGTATTAAAGCTCTTTCATTTGAGACCCACTGAAGAAGTCGTCAGCCATGGCATAGAAGTACAAAAATTGGCTCTAAAACAGCATCTGTTTCCTGAGAAAAGAAACTTATCAGTTATAATGAAGAAACACCCGACATTTCTGGATCAAAAACGGCGGGTGACGGTTAAATAGCCTGCTCAATAACTCGCAGTATTTAACGGATATTTTCTTAGCTATAATTTGCCTATAAGGAGAAAACCCCAGCAAATAAAACATTGAGCGTACTTTCCTTTTTCTTTTGGGGTATCACTACGTGGGTACTATTCATCGACATTGACGATCTTACTCAGACAAAATCTCGCATCTGCCGCAGGTAAGGCCCCGGCAGACGCGAGTTGGTGTTGCGGCAGATGCGAACAGGTGTCCGGTAGCCTAGCCTCAGGCCTCACGCATCTAACCTCAGGTGCCTCAGGGCCCTCACACCTGCAACCTGCTTCCATGTTATTCCATTCAGCAGTCTTGGCATATGATGTAGCGCTGGTCCACAGCGCAACGGTGCGACAGCAGACCCTTACCTAAAAATAATGTCCCATACTACGGAGCGCTTTTTTCGCCGAACGTCTGTCTCTTTTTCTCTTGATGACAAGTGATGCTATCAACAAAAGCCCCTATGAGGTGCTCCGCACCTTCCGCGGGTACAGCTCCTCGCGTCAGCGTTAGGATATTGAATACCATATTTTTGGGCGTTTTGACACGCCCAGAAGTACGGTAGTGCCGCGGGCGATGCGAGACTTTTCTAGCCGTTTGCGCCTGTTGGAGAAATAGACCCGCAATACATTGGTTCTGCCGCGGCAGAAGCGAATTAGTACCGCGGGGGACGTGTCCGAAATCCTGTGTTTGCGCCTCTTCCTCGGTAGCGCGCGCGACATGCGATGATGTCATGATGTCATCGCATGTCGCGGTGAGCCTTTTTCTGCCGCGGGCAGATGTGAGGATTTATCTGAATCATCCTGGTTGTCGCGCATCCCAAAGGTGCGACATGTCAAAGGAAGCCTCCGGTAAGGTTGACTCGCCGACTTTTGGTAAAATGGGATAACAGCGATGTGGGGAGAGAACTCCGCACAAATTTTAGCACACAACCGTTTAATCTCTTGCAGCTGAAAATCCTCTCCGTCCAGGATTTTTTCGAAACGCTTAGGATGGCAGCGACCCTAACGATGAGCCGCAGTAATGCCAGAAAAGGGAACGGAGCTATAACCTTCCGTACGCACTGAGGCTACGCGGTACGACCACGGGAAATTCCGAATTTTAGCTTGGCGCAACACTTGCCCTTGCAGCGCATAAACGCCCGTGGAGCGCACAAACTTTTGAGAAATGGAAAAACTAGGGTTCACAAAAATATGCATAAGTCCTCGAAAAAGGAAACTAACTTACGAATTTTATATAGCTTTCCAAAGAAGAAGATTCCTTCTATAGAATCTTCTAAAAGAGTTCCCAAAAGACTCAAATCCTGAAGAATTGTACGACAACAAACATTGGTGATTTTCGATTTTCATCAAAAGTATGGTTGAAAAAAAAACGGTGATTATTTGCTTCGCACTGGAAGCTTTCAGAAAACACTGTATATGGTAAGAGACTGGAGGATTAGCTCTAGTTCACTGCTCAAAAAAGATATTGTATTACTTCCCTTTTAAGGGAAATAATTTGATGCGACCTAGATGCGACCGAAGCCCAGAGTCGCATCAAAACTGACCTTGGGTCGCATCAACTTAATTTGTAGAAAACGGAGTCGGACTTCCGTGCTTTTCCACGTAGAGATGGAGGAAGTCTTTCAGTTTACCTTGCTATATAAATTTTCCTGAAAGCTCACGGCTGGGAAGATTTGCTCTTGATTTTCTTACCCCTCCTTTTTCTAAAATTCAGAAAACAGCGATGTTTGAGCGTGTTGTGTTCTTGGTATTAAGAAGGTTCTAAAGTTTTGGTTAGTCTTTACGATAGTGCAGATCTTCTTCTTTCATCTAATATAGAATGTTCCTCATTTCTCCTCCGCTTTCAGTAAGTTAATCGAGTTTCTGTACACCCTACTTTTCTCATTTTTAAAGGGAACCGCGCCGCGCACGCGCGCGTGCGCTGGTGGGCCGTTTTCTAGCTAGTTTTGACGGCATTTTCTGCATTCCTTAGCCTTAACGCTTTCGTGCTTCTCTGTTTCAAGGGGTTTATTCCTTCTACAGTCGAAACTCTCTGCTTAGAAGGGGGGGAGGGGTCGCCTCGGAGGCAGATGAGTTGCATCGGTACGCTTGACCCTGGTCAGGTGTCGAAAAATTGAACACAGTTGGATTTGAAACTAGGTATGATGATTACTATATTATAACTAGCAGTGGCGGTCGGGGAGGGGGGTGATCCCCGATAAAAGTGGGTGGGACTAGAGGCGGGGCCAAAGAAAAATCTGCCGTAAAATTTTTAAAAATGTTTTTTTTTAATTTCTAGAAATAAAAATCGATATTTTCAACCAATAATTAAATTTTTTAAAAAACTAAACCTTTTCCAATTTTTTTCCTAGGCTCTAGTTGTGATTTGCTGCCGCGTCACTAGATCAAGACTGCTAACTAGGCTATGACTCTTCAGCAGCTTCATTCAGTAAACGATAAAAGTTATAAAATGCAAGATGTTTTGTTCTTTTGTGCAAAGCACAAAAAGCCAAAGTAAAACCTAAATGCTTCGCATTTATACATCTGTGAACAATTCTTTGAATATATGAGAGCAGTTCTAACCAGGTCATTTAAAATACATATTTCATTCATAGATTTACAGCCAGTTAAAAGCCTTCTGTCAAGAATGTTTTTTTAGAATTTGTTCTTACAAGCTTAAGTGTACAAGAAAGCATTCCTTAATTTCCAGAACAAAAATCAGCGTTCCTTCTAGTGTTTTTCTTATGTCATTTACCCGACAGTTCACCAAACAATGATCAAAAATTTTAAGGCAGAAGGGAGAAGGTTACTGTCTTACTGTAATTGGAAGATTTTTTTTGATAACTATGCCTTCAACTCTGGATTTTGTCTAGTGGGGTCCGTAGCGTCATCCTGTGGAATGGGATTTGTAACATTCGGACACGCAATTTCGCCCAAGCTGCGTCAATTCGCATGCATGGTTCAAGCTGGACGAGATTATCTGTCGCAATCTCATAGGCACGACCTCACCGACGAGCAGTGGGACGCTACGGACCCACATGTTGCCATATTAACTTTGTTTTATCTCATTGATACAGTCATTGCTAAGTAGACAGATTTTCGAGGCAATCATTCAGTCTTTTTGTACACTTTTTTGCTAATTTACGAAGGGAGGATGATCTGCCAAGTTCTTTTGAGATTTGTGGTGATACAAAAGTTCGTTTTCGAAGAAATTACGGATTGTGTAAATGGAAGGGAACGGAGCGGGTCCACTGACTAGCATCAGAAACCCTCATAAATCTTGCTTTTACTTATCTGAATTGACCTGGAAAGATGATTCATGTATAAACTCAGCAGATAGAAAGGAAGGTCTTCGCTCAAGTACGCTGGGGTATCGGGTTTTAACTAGAAATACCTCACAGTACTAAAACCTAGGAAAATACTTTAAAAACCGTTTTATGGAAAATAATTTGCAGACCAGGCGGTGGCCAGCTGCTTACCTAGTCTCCTGGTATTGAATCACAGTTGACGATTACAATATAATAACATCTTTTCGGTCTACGAGGTTGTTAACGATGATACTTTATTTCGTGGTCTGACGTTTCGAGCGTCCGTTGTTTTTAAAGACCTAAAGTCGGGCAAGACTAAGGATTATGTGTCTACTTTATCAAGTACCTTCTCAGTCTTGGCATGCTTCCAATTCCTCGCAGTCTGTGTACCCGAAGAATCCTCTCATAGCTATGACAAACGAACGCACCTCGTTTCACCGCTGACACGAGAAGTGACGCGTGACTGGTTTTGGACTGCCACCATGCTCAAGCAAGGTATACCGTGTGTGGATCTGCATAAGTTCTAATTTTATAGCTCACAGAGAGTTAAGAACGGCAAGAATTCATTCGTGATTGCTAGACGTTCGTTCCTGTTATTCATCGATGGATTTCTAGAATTGGTCTAGAATGCTCGAGAGCTTCAAGCGCAGAGGTTTTTTTTTTCATACGCCAGTGTTGTGCATTCAACATCGTAGTCATCACCTCTATGTACCTCATGCTTTGTCTGACAAATGGTGCAATTAAACTACCACATCTCTTACTAGCAAGATTTAAAAAAAAAACCTTTACAACCGGAACTCTGCCGATTTATCCAACGTAGGTGACATTACATTGCAGGCATTTTATTTGATAAACCACTCCTACTCTTGTACAGTCACCTACTCTACCGAAGGGTCAAATTACGCAGTTTTCCGTAATGCAGTAGCTGTCGTACAACCTACTGCGTACAAGCCGTTTCTTTTTATTGCCGGTGGAAATGTTGATTAAAGTGATATAGTTGCTCAGTTGTACCTGTGTACTGCTCCTTCGTATACCAGCACTGACCTAGTCCGAGATAAAGGGTAGCCACAGAGGTATTTTGCTGCTCCTTTCATCATTGTCAACGTTACATGGTCTATGTTGCCGTCCATGCAAAGTGTAACCATTCTCTCGAGCGACGTCAAGAGCAAGCCTTTGTGACTGTTCCTTTTCTTCACTTCCTGAACACATATCAAGTGTTGTCCTAAATATGTTGCCTATGAGAGACCGCTTTATCATGATGGATATGCAGAACGAGCATTTGTGAAAATGTTCTTTGAGCTTTTTTCGATAACATTCTACTGCTAGTGAACTGTCGGAAAACTTAATGGTGCACTTAGATAGGAACCACCAGTTACCTTTTGGTTTCTCTCGTAGAGTCCTATATATTCTGACTGCTCATTGAGCAGTCAGAAACATTCGTCCATTTCGGACTGGGTCGACGTTATGATGCAACAGTTGTCGATGTACATGCAGTACATAAGAGATAAATGAGACAACACTGGTTCTTCAATTTTACTCAAGAGGCAAACTGCAAGAACAGGAGCAAGCTTCTATCTCATTGCAAGACCTCTGAATTGACTGCAATATGTTCCTGACCGTCTGAAAATATTGCGGGACAAACATTCTTTGATCACGACCATGATTCGCTGCTTACTCAATCCGCAGTTCTTTACAGTATCTTCATTCTTTCAAGCATTTCTGGTAACATCTGTAATGCTGCGTCGTTGTGGACGTTTGTGTATAGTGACATTATGTCAAACAACGAGATTACCACTTACGCAGGTCCACACACTGTATCCCTTATTCGAGCATAGTGGCAGTCTAAGACCGATCACGCGTCATTTTGCGTATCAGCAGTGATACGAGGTGCGTTCGTTTGTCATAGATATGAGAAGATTCTGTGCGTACGGAGGCTGCGAGGAATCGAGACCTCGCCAGGAGCGAGAAGGTACTTGGTAGAGCAGACAGGTAATCCTTAGTCTTGCTCGACTTTAGGCTTTAAAAACGACGGGCGATTGAAACGTCAGGCCATGAAATTAAAGTATCACCGTTAACAACCTCGTAGGCAGAGAAGATATCGTTACATTATAGTCACTTATGCCGCGGTTTCAAGATGAGAGAGCGCCACATGCCAGACGTTGAGTAATCGCACTTTTATTGGAGTACCTCGTCTGTCAGCCGAGCTTTGTATTTTGTATCAATACATCTTGTTCTGGATTCGATGAAGTAGGAGGTTGTCAGTGGAGCTTTCAGTGCTGATTTTTTGAAGACAAGCGATTTTTGATAAGGGTCATATTATTTCATCTCGTTTAAAGCGATTCTTCAGGAAAATAAGTCTTTGCAAAGGCTATCCAACTTCACCCATTTAAATTCGTGGGTTTATTGGCAGCAACTTGCTGTTTATAGATATGTTTCGCCTGTTAGACTCGTTCAGATGAAGCTGAATTAAGACTGCTTACCTGGGGTGGTAGCAATTTGGCTATAACTGGAGGCTCACCAACAAGTATAACTGCCAGTTATAGATGCTATAACCAGGAGGCCATAAGTGCTTAAATGGACGTTATTTCACAATTACATTAACTTGGATAGCATACCAGGATTTAACCCATAGTTAACTGAAAGTTACCGCACCGCCATAACCGCCGGTTTTATAGACCTGGTCTCCTATTTCGGTCGATAAGGCGGAACCGTCGCAGATAGCGCGGACGGTGAAGAGACGCAGGCGCGCGGGATCGCTGTTATCGAAAAAATCCTCCGCACCACTCTTTGGGATGGTGGTTATGTGGGTACTATAGCCAGCAGTGGGCCAGTAGCACAGGTGGACGCGAGTGCAGGGCGCACGCTGACGCCCGATCCGCATTTTCAGCGGTCTTGAACTGTCCAGCTGGCACAGCTGCATTGGATTTGGATAGGTCATAGATCATCCGCCGCAGGCGAGGATGTTTATCAATATATCATTCCTTCTTCATTAATATAAAACATGGAGGGTTTGAAACAACTTGGTATCCCGCTTCTCGTCTTTTTTAATGCATTAATTACTCTCTTTCCTCAGAGAAAGCGGATTAAATTCGCATGCAGGCGGTAGCTTCCAAGTATCCTCCTAATATCAGAACAAGAGCTGCGGCATCATGAAGGCTATGGTTCAGTTCCTAGTACGGCTGCACATAGCGTGGCGTTCCGGGTTCGAGTCCCGGTATCCAGGGTATGCTGTAGATGATCTCGCACTAAACCTTTTACTTTGGTTGAATCATGGAAGGTTTTGCTACTACTCATTTTTCTATTCAATTTTGTTATTAACTCAGAAGGTAGTAAATGATATTTTTGTAGTAGACTGTAGGTTTAAGTAGGTTTTGGGAAAACATTTTTTTATAACTATGCAAGTTGCGCCGACTGGTGGAGGCTAGACGGATGCTCTGAACTGGGGGACGAGGCTTTCTTTTAAAGGTAATGTATCGTCAAAATTTTGTCGGTGAGTTTGTCAAGCAAAACTTTAGGTAGGATCTGCTGCGTAATCCTACAATACTAGTAGCGTCTTCAAAACCTTGATCGTTTTGGAGATACAGCGTAGTTAAGGGCGATCGTCCTACTAATAAAAAGTACAACGAAATAGCGACCAAAGTCGAAGCAAGAGTCTGAATGAAGGTAATGAGGCTGCAGCTTTACCGGTATTGCCTGTGTCTCCTCAACACATATTCATCGAAAAAGAATGGTCTAACATTGAATCCTATTTGGTTTTGTTGACTGCGTACTTTGATGTGTCTTAGGTTTTATTAGAGGGAACTTCGTTTTGATAAAGCTCTTTCTCCGAAGTGAGTGGGTGCTGGAGGTTGCTAATGTAACTCACCGACCAAATTATGGTGGTGCACTGCCTTTAAAAGTGCTAACACCACCGGTTTTGGTAGTTGCTGAAGGATAATTTTAAACACATAAAACGCAATTTGCTTCTGCAAGAATGTTACGGCACTGATATTTTACAGTATTCTTCACTTGTCTAAAAAGGATTTAATTAAGGATCTTGCAGTAGATAATCTTTAGCACATAGCAACCTGTAAACTATTAAGTTGAGGATTACAAAAGCTCTGCACCTAATTCTCTCATCTCACAGAAGAAATAAGTGACCAGCGTACCTTATAGGTGTGATCGCACTCGTAGAGAGTAAGTCTTTACGATAATGAAACAGCTAATGAAAGCTTTTTTTCTACGAAGATTAAATGCCTAAAGCTGGCTCCAGAGAACTTCAACGAAAACTGCTATTCTAGATACAAACTTATTTTTCGGATTGTGCTGAGAAATAATTGGCGCTGGGATTCAGCTGTTGATCAATTAATTAAGGATAGCGCGTTTTATGCTTGCTGTACAATTCCAGGTTTGGCACTGTAGAGTCTGATTCTGACTTCTTCGGTGATTGCAAATATGATTATTTTTTACGAATCCTTTTTACTGCGGTGCAACCGAATACAAATGAAACAAGAACATATACATATTACAAATATTTTATTTGTACTCAGATTTCTTAACCACAGATTTCTTTTTCATCTTTAGTTCATTGAGTCACAAACCGTATTAGGTCCAGGTCGTACAGTTGTAACTGTTGCCGGATAAGGAGCTTTATGTTTTTTTTGTTGAAAATATTTGTAATA
>KN549210.1:428253-442109 GCA_000797555.1 Oesophagostomum dentatum | reverse complement strand
ATAAATAAATAAATAAATAAATTATTAAGCTTTATTTCCTTCCTTGGGGGATTATTTGCATTTTCTGTTGAGCCTGTGTTGTTCTTTAATCCAGTATGAAAACAAGTAAAAACTACATCTGAATGGAGAAGGAGCACAGCTCGCAGCAAAAGTTTGCTCGTGTTTTCAGCTATGGCAAATTAAATCCAATGTTTTAGGAAAGATGATGGCTCACTGACTCAAACATAACCGCGAAACAAGGGAGGAATAATCTCATTTAATTTGAGCAGAAGAAAAAAAAGATGTGAAAAACTTAGAAAAGCGGCAATGGGACGTGGTACAAACTAAATCACTGACTCAAACATAACCGCGAAACAAGGGAGGAATAATCTCATTTAATTTCAGCAGAGAAAAAAAAAGATGTGAAAAACTTAGAAAAGCGGCAATGGGACGTGGTACAAACTAAACAAATAACAAAGCCCGCAAAAATGTACAAAATTGGTAAAAGTAAAGATAAAACCGTGCAATTTTGCAGAAGCTTAGAAAAGTACTGCACCTTACCGTACTCCAATGCATTCACTCATAGTATTTATTCACAGCAATAAAAAAAGAAAAGGATGGAGTTTAGGAGTTGGCGCATTTTGTGCAGTGTGTATACCTACTGATGGTGGGTTTTAACTCCGCCCAGAAGCGTCTCTTAGCTCTGAAATATTATCGGCCATATGACATGCGTAGAAGGATACCCTATGTATCCTTTACCTCACTTTTGGTCAACCATTTTCCGCAGTTTCACATAAGCTTGCGGTCTGTGCGGGCGGGTGCGGAGCGACGCGAACGGCCTGGTAGGCCCCTAGACCGCTATGATTGGACATCCATCGGTAGTCCCCGCTCAACTGCGCTTGCTTGCGTGGCTCCGCGCTTTCCCCGTTTACCCAAAACCACAGAAGGTTTCGACGCAAAAGAGACAGAGGGTTCATGCAAATCTACACAAAAAATCTTTGGTTTTTAAGATGATCGTCTGGCACCACTGCACAGCGTGCTTGGCGTGCATAGACCTTCCAGCTCAAGTGCACATGACTGTTGACATTTACAGTCCTTTGAATCTTGCACGAAGTTCGTGGTGTTTAGCTACAAACTGACGCCAACGAGATGCGAACTGGCTCAATCATAGTTCCACACATGTAATCATGAGAAAGGATGGCCTTTAGAAAAGGTTTTTAATGGGCGGTCTATCATAGCCAATCGCTGTGCATAGACCGCCCACTAAAAACCTTTTCTAAAGGTCGTCCTTTCCCATGATCGCGAACTTGAGCCTGGAAGCCATCCTATCCCATCCTATCCTTACAATCCGATAAAAACAGATCGAAGAGGTCCGCAAACCTGTGGATGCAATAACCGGCAGCGCAACCTACTGGCGCAGTACCTAATCTAGCGAAATGAACACCAAAATTCAAATGTTCTTGGGCTAGGCAGTAGAGTTTCGATCGAATCGAATAAAATTCGAATTTTTATTCGAATATTCGAATAATTCATTTCCGAAAAAATTCGAATATTCGAAAAGTTGGGTTATTCGAGAATGTCGAATATTCGAAAATTCGAAAATTTTTGCTATTCGAAAAAGTCGAATAGTCGAATATTCGAAGATCCTCGTTACTCGAAGAAGTCGAATATTCGAATATTCGAGCGACCTTTATTCGAATAAATCGAATACTCGGTAGGAACCCGAAAGGCTGGGAACATTTCACGTAGATACGGAAGATTGTAATGGTATAACATATTTTAACCTAACGTAACAATAACAGATATGTTTCCTAAAAATCCGCTCGGCAAGCTAAAACAGAGGAAAAAAGAATAACATGGCCCAGAGTTATGTAGTTACGCCTTCTCAGCAGTTACATTCCTGAACATTCTTCACCTGCATAACTATTGATTTTCTCTATGATTATTTCTGAGAAATGCCCTCAGCGCCAACGTATAATGGATTTCTTTTTTGAATACCCAACCTTGTTTTTTATTGGGCTCGCATTAGATGATGAAATAGATAATAAAAAGTGTTTGGCTAAGCTTTGTCAGTGCTTCGAATCGCTGTGTTTGTTAAACTGCCCTTTAAAAGGTTTCGTGTTATTTGTGGTGCAGTAGGTTTCTTCCCACGTTTTGCCGCAGGAATTGCCGTTAAATTTCCAATTTATGGCGTTTCGCTACCGTTCAAGCATCAAGTATGTGGCAGCTGGCTTTGACTTAATGATGGTTTGTCCTGTAAGCCTGCGTAGATTTCTTCGAGGTTCTAGCCGTAGCTCATTTCCAAAGCACATCTGATTTCTTCTAATACACGTTCATCCGCGGCGAAAGTCTTACTTCGCTTTACGTCGTTAAATCTGAGACAAATAGAGGAGCCCTGCGGTATTTTGCTTGAATTTTTATGAGAAAAGGCCATGTCGTAAAAAATACTTTTCGTTTAAATTACAAAACATTTCATAGAGGCAGAGACTATAGACTTCCGACAGAATGGAATGACTTCCGAATCTTTATTCGAATATTCGAGTAAGTCAGTGCGCGAAATATTCGAAAATTCGAAAAATCCCAGTATTCGAAAAAGTCGAATATTCGAAAATTCGAAAAATCCCAATACTAGAAGTAGTCGAATATTCGAAAATTCCAAAAATATTTTCGAATGTAAAAGTCTACTAGGCAGTAGATTTTTCATTTCATGCATTTCCTCTGCCTAGTTAGTCTTTTTTAGCGTGACTGTGCAAATGTCTTCGGCGTGGTCTGTCTTTGAGCTGGCAGATTGTTCTGCAAGTCGAGATTTTCTTGCGCTGTCTTCTCGCTCCTTCCCACTTCTTTTCGAAGGATGCTGTAAAACGCTTCACTGAGAATAGCTAACAATTTTTGGGGTACCACTGCCGTTGCAAAGAGCCAACTGGCTGGTGACTTGAGACTTCGCCGGACAGCAGCGGTGCTAAGCGTCGTGACCACGAAGGACTGCGCTCAGCTACCGCGTGCTGATTCCGCGGAGGCCGTCGGCGAAAGAAGCGCGGGGAGCTGAGGCGACCGCGCGGACGTCCGCCTAGAGTGGCATCTCTACCGCGGCCTCCGCGGCCGGGTGTTCTTCAGGGGTCTCTGTGTACTCGGCTGTCGCGCGCCCACTGGTCATTTTTTGACTATCGCTCTCGATCTGTTATCGATTTCGCTCCGGCCAGCACTCCTTCCGCGACGCTCACTTCTTCCGGCGCGGATCGCTTTGTCCGTGCGTCTTTTGCGCCGTTCATGAACTCACTGTTAGCCTGTTGACTGCGGGCGTTCCGCGAACGGGTTCCGCTCGCAGTCGTGTTGATTCAACTTTGGCAGTTTGGTTGCACACACATAGGACGTTAACTAGTTTTCTTCCGTCGCTTCGCACTCCTCCGCTTTTTATCACTTCGATATCTGCGCGACGCTGGCGGATCGCCGTGCCCTTGTCCGCGCGCGCGTCTCGGCGTGTCCTCGTTGTGCCGGCGCAGCCGGCCTGATCAGTAAGTCACCATCTCCGAACTTTATCTGCCCGCTCATCGGCCGATCATCTGTTCGCTTGTGTCATGCCGTGATCCCGATCTGTAACAGATCTCCGCTCGACACTACTGCGTTTCTGAACGTCGAGTTCGTCGCTCGCAGCCGGCCGGTCGCTCGCCCGCCTCTTGTCGCACTCACTTTTATTCTTTCCGACCATCTGCACTTGCAAGCGTAGTCTTGTATTCAAACGTTGCTCCACTCCCTAATAGTGCTCTGTACTCCAGAGTCGTTTTCCTTTACTGTAATGTTTGTTTTGAATCTTCAGTCATTTTACATAGTCCTCCAGTGTATGCATGGGATGTCTTCTTCTAGCCTACCATAACCCCCGTCCAAGGGAACGTCTAGCCTTCAGCTCTCGTGTTTTCCTTCCCTCAACCATGTTTACCAATTCCAGTTACTACATTGCTGCAGCTCTTCATGCATCATCGTTGAAAATACCCCAGCTTTTTTACTCGTGAGAGCATCTATCGTTTATACTGAGGAAAGTCAACTTTTACAACTGCACGTGTTGTTATGAGTTAGTATCTAAATACTCTTATCTGCTAAGCAGAAATCGGCTTTATCAAATACTCCTACGAATACTATCGACTTTCTAAGTAACATAAAAAGTACGAAAATGCGGTCCAGGATATTCGTCTTTTAATTTTTTGACTGCCCTCATATTTTGGTTTAATCTCGGTTATCACCATCAGACTATGGGGAACTTTGTATTTCTTACTGAACCCTCCAAAATTCACCTCGCGAAATACTATCTTTTGGGGAGATTGAGTCCGTAGCGTAATGTTTCCAGAGGTGGGATTAGCGTTACCGGATGCGAACAAGCTCGTCCAGGTCACGCCGTATATGTGTTTGGTATAATGCGGACGAGTTTTTTTTTTTTTTCGTCCTAACAACGCTAGCCCCACCTGCGGAGACACTACGCTACGGACTCGAGAAGATTATATTATTCTGGAGTTCTGTGTAAATTATGACGCATGTTGTGGTGAACTTTTAGCTAACAAGTAGTTTCCAGCCTAGGGTACAGCTTTTGCATCCACATCGTTTTTCCGAAGACCCGCCTTTCTGTAACAGTAACTGTTCCATCATCTTCCCGCAAAAATCATCGATTTCTTCAAATTTTAGGCATTTTTACTTCGGCTGAGAGTTTTATTCTCAGCAGCTCTTTGGCACTATGCCTCCCCTGTGCGGAGCCCAGTGAGTTTTAGTCCCGAAAAAGATTTGGGAAAAACCTCATTTTACCTCCCGTCTTTGTGCTGTTTCTCTGTCCTCGTATCAACAATGAACGAAAGCGTTGTAGTGCTACCTGTCGTTAATGAGCACCAGGATAATTATCGGATTGGCGGTGCCACACGACTAACTAACGACTGAAAGCATATCAACGAAACCGCTACCAAGGAAGGTCTCCTTCGTAGACAGCTGTCCACAGCTGAGTGCAGTGAGCTCTCACTTGTAACTCTCTCTTATTTCTCTGCTGTTCAACATTACCACTTCTCTGGTCTTGTTCTGACGTGAGCAACCTAAAAATTGAATTCGACGTGCAGATACATCATTCTTCCATGTAGTTTGTGGTTACTGAGCTTAACAAAATGTATATCTGTTTTGGTCATTTCTCACATTTTGCAAACCTCAACCTTTTAGAACTTTTCACTGACATATAATGCTCCCTTTTCTCTTCGTGTTTGCGAATTCTCACAATTTCGTCTACCTTTGATGATTTGCTTTTGCTACTACCGAGAGCACTAAGATATACTACCTACGCTCTTCTGTGACCTGAAATGAAACCTTTGATATTTTTTGGTTCTGGAATTTCAATGGTCTTAAATATTTTCGGCTATCTAACCGGCTCTGACCATTTTAACTTCATTTGTTTACTTGAATTTTTTTCTTTTTTTTCGCATACTGCGCTGTTCATACTCTGGTATTTTTACTTCATGATCTACCTATGTTGAGAGATTTTTCGAAGATTGTTATTACCAAGTTTATAATTGTTTTCCCTCTGATCAGAAGTGAAAACCTTGTTTTCACCTTCTTTGTATTCGTTGCACGACGACAGCCGTAATATCAGTTTAGCAAATTTTGCGGAGCACCCTACCGACCGAGCATTTGCACCGTCGTGTTCCTTACCCAACAAAAGTATTTAGATGGTGAGGGTTCGTCTCCAGTTTGTCCCTTTAGCATGTATGCAGCACACGTTGCATCATTCAGATCGGAGTCACTGTCAGCGTACATCTGTTAAGAGCTTGAAAAATGAGAACGAGTTTTGTTCAAGGCTTATTTGGCATTAACCTTTTGCGTTTCATCAGCCCACTTCGCTATTTTTTAAACTTTTTCGCACATATTAACGAATATTATTGTTGTGTAGAATTTGAAAGGACAAGTGGGAAGCCCTTCCCTATGCGCTGGACTTCGCGCAAATATTCTTTGACTCTCTTATTGTTTTCCGAATCTGTATTGAGAAAAGTGGTATGCTGCTAGTGAGCAGTTGGAGATTCTGACGATTGATGGGGTGAGGTGAAGAACCGCCTCAGGCTTCGTTGTAGAAGACATTTCGAGCTTCTTACTCTTCGGTTTTTCATTTTAAGTTGTATCATACTATGTTTTGTAACATAGTCGAGTTCATCTTTCTCTCCTTCTGGTCGCAAACGTAGTGTTTTTAGTTTTCGCTTTGTATCGATGAAAATCCTTCATACGCTGTTTCACATCAATTATCTGGCTCAATTCTCTCACTGGAATTATTTTGACATGGGAAGACGACTTCAGTTGAGTATCACCCAGCGCTTCCACTACTTCACAAATTTGTCTACCTCTGCAATCACCGTTAGAAATAGGCAAAGTTGTCTTCTTCAGTTTAGCGCCCTCACTCTTAAGTTTCATTCATCTTACGTCTGCTGTTCACGGCCTTAATGTTGAGGGATGTAACGAACCAGAAAATTCATATAATAGTGATGGTAGTTAGGAAAAAGAGACCTTAGCAGAGAACAATTTTGCTTAAGCAATAACTCTCAAACTGGAGTAAACAATTCTAAAGTAGTTTAAAATTTCATTAAAAAGCTAGAGTAAATAAGGCAATAAAATTCGCTGGAGCTAGCAGCATTTTTGTCATGTTCTCTTATTTTATCTTTGGCGACTAGGTTTTTGCTTTTACTTGTCACATTTTTGATGTCTGAAAATCCAGTTCCGTCTTCCTCTGATTCACTTCATTTTCTGCATTAGCTGTCCAACCAGCAACGATTAACAGCACATCTTCTCGTTTAGAAATGAGAGCATATGCCTACAGGTTATCAGTTGCATAAACGCTCTTCAGCTCCTTTCAATGCTTCCAGCAGCAGGTGTTACAGGGTGAGCCATGCGCACCAGTGCGGAAAGGTGACCAGTTGCAAAGTGAACACCGAAAACCTGCTACCCTTCTATTAACGCGCGAAGCGAAGGGTAATGTCAACTGCTTTCCGAAGCCGAAGAATTGGACGTTCTACCTGCCTAAAAGTGAGCGACAAGGACTTAGTACGTCTTTGATAGTCAGGGTTGACAGAGTCTATTTTGATCCATCATATATGCGTTCGATAGCCCTGGCTAGTTTGCTGCTCCTTCGCTTGGTAGACATCGTCTTCTGATGTGCTTAGAGAGATTCTTGGTCTGCTCGTCTTCTGCGTTTGTGTGTGTATTTATGCAAAGCAGAAGAAACCCGAACCGTCGGCTGTCCGTGTGTGTACACATGCGAGACCTGAACTTTCACATGAGTGGACTTCCAGACGCAGTGTCATGCCGCCTTCGGTGTCTTTATTTGACTGCGAGGAAAGTGCGAACTGGACCTGCGACTTATGCCGGGGCAGGTAATTACCGCGCGTGGAACAGGGCTGTGCTGACCCGCGTGACTCAGCGCTTCCTTCCTGCGCAAGATCCCACGCTGTTGTACTCATCGTCGGACTTGGCTCGAAATTGTTGCTCTCCTCGAATATTACTGCTCGCTGACCCCGCACCGTACTCACAGAACAATGTCGTATTTCGCTGTTAGAGCCCCTGCAAGGTTGCCGTTAAAGTATGAAGCCGACAGCTGTTGATTCTGTCGCGTTTAATCAAGATTTATCGTAGACGCTCCTTCTATCTATGCGCGCTGTAATGCTCCAGTCGTTTCACTGTGCACCTTTTCGCATTTGTTTCTCTTCCTTCCAAGTCCCATAAACAGGTTGCCTCAGAAAAGTATGCAGCTCTCGGACTGCGTAAGGCGTTTTTTATTGTCCTTAATTTTGCTTCACCACGTTCGTTTACCACTTTTGGATCTCCTTATGTGTGGTTATAACCGGGTTCTTGTAGCTAGCTGTCTTCATGAGTTCATGAACTGCTGAAACTAATGATACGTAGACAATAATGATCCCAAAAAGCGAGATCACCACATATTGCTTGATTTTTGAAGGTGATATACACCTACTGAGAGTTCATGCTTATCACACTTTGAAATGCGCAGGAACGGGATGGTTTGCACACTAGAGCAGCAGAATTGTCCAGCTCATGAGAACTAGCGCAAGCGCAGAATAGTCACCTGGCAACTCTAAGCGTTGCGGAAAATATAATATGCCATCTCTGCACCTTTGCCACCTGTCCCACCTACACTCTTCGTATTTGTATATAGATCAACCAAGAATGGACATGCGCCATTTTGATAAATCTAGCCTAATCTGCTAATTTACATTCGAGATCTTCCTAACATGTAAAATCCTTAGTTAGCATCACAATAATCAACTTACGTAGTTATTTCTGCTAGCCTTATACTCCGTCGTTCAGCGAATTACTGCCGAACATCTTTTGTGAGCGCAAAGAAGTAGGTCCAAAACGGATAAATATTTAGAGCTTTAATACTGCGAATATTGTTTAGTTGAAATTTAGTGGTTACTTAAAAATTCAAGGTATGCTATCACTAATCCTCAGCCGATATAGCAGTAGAAACTGTGCAGTATAGTTATGTGTAAAAGATCGCTCCTCTTGGGATTTCGCTTTTTTTGATTTATGAAACAGACATTGCTAGAAGTCACTTTCTTGCGCACGTTTTAGATGCAGATCAGTGCGCATTAAGGCTCGGTTATATTTTCAAATAATGACACTATAGCGCAGTCTTGGATAAGCATCTGCGACCAAAACAAAGCAGCTTTGTGATTATCATTCCGACCCTGCCAATGTTAAGAATAGGGGAAGCAACCAAATTCTGCAAAATGAAGTATGACCATGCTGCGACTAGGTCACTGTGAAGTCAAAACGAACTCAAAAAAATTTACCGCTAACTGTCGACACGACTTGAAATGCTTAAACAAATAAATTCGAACGATTTTCTTCTGCGGCTTATTATGTTGAACTACCAACTTTTGCGATTTAGTCTCTGCAAGTATAACCGAGTTTTTACACTAAGCTACTGAAAAGTTACATTGAAGGCAGAGTCCCACTCACTTCATATTTGAAAATATGTTCGGACCAGATAATTTCAAAGATATTCCTATTAAGTCTCAAGTTGTCGAAAACCTCACATTTTAACCTCTTAATTAGTAATTCAAGGAATTTCTAGCAGAAGAACGAAGTGCTTACCAACACGTTACTGGACATATTCGTTCGTGTGAAAAAGGAACTAGACAGCGTAGAGCTTGGCAGCCTCCCTGAGCGAACGTGATAAACGGACAGAATTTTTACTTACATGCGTCATATCCAACTACGGATCTCGTCCAACAACGGAAAATAGTTGTAGATTTTCGCCAATTTTCGCCTGTTCAACCCTCCGAAAAGGGACTTTTTGGCATTTTTTAAAGGCAGTTTTGCTTACATCTTGGGGTCAGCATTACCTCGCTGCTCGATTTATGCCACTGGAACTGCGCCTTAAGTTGGGGCAGCTTAGTGAGGCTGCGGTATAGCGATGCGTTGCATTCAATGATACGCTTGGCACTGAGAGTTTTCAAAAATTTCTTTGAAAATATTGATGACTTCCAGGTTTAACTTTTCCACCCAGGATCAGCTATAAGCTATAAGCTTGCCTTAGAGGATAATCCCAACTTACTGACCTGTATCTGAAGGTGAGTGCATGTTTAGTGGGCCATGCTTATTCTCTTAGAGTTATTTATTTTATTTGGGTTACATGCAATTAGCATCTGAAAAGAAAAAAAAACAACTTCACGGTATAGAACAAATGCAGTCCAAAAAAATCAAACCAAAAACTATAACACAAAACCGTTGTGAAGGCTAAAACTACAGAAAGGTTTGGTGAAAACTGATGAAAAGGAAGCTCTAAGATTCTTTCAGAGAACGCTTAAGCAAAGATTCAAAAAGTGCAGTACGCGGCGGTATTGACTGTTTTTTTTTTGCTGAGCTTACTGTTTCTTTACGATTAGTACATTTTTACTTTCAGATCTTATCTTTCCTTCCGCTAACAATCTATTCTGTCCCATTTCTCTGCTAAATATCTTTAATTTCTTTACGAATTCTAATAGCTCTTCCGAGAAGTTATTGTTGCAGTATGTGTATTCGCGCTTTAATATGCGTTGCAAGATGATGTATGCTAAAAAGTTTTTACAGAAAATCGCAGGCGAACGGCTCCCTCCTCAATATGGGGCCGCTAGTGGCTCTAGTGCTTACTTCACTTACGGGACTAGCGCGTAAGCTTTTTTTTTCTTCGACCGTTCAGTGTTTGCTGATATGGAAAAGCGTGAGGTGGCTCTCGTCAACTCGGTGTGCTGAGTGTGCTTTCATTTGCTGAAATGCCCTTGAGAGACCCGCGGGAAGATGGGCAAAAGAGACGAAAAACAAGCGATGGCGATAGTGGTCACTCTTGTTTGCTGATAGGATCGCTCTGCTCACTTAGCCGTTTACGAGAGCAGCCTCCTCTGACATGGCAGCCATAAAGGCAACACGAGAGCCACTAATTATGCAGTGCTCGGTTTTAGTTAGCGTCACGAACGATGAGGTCTTTGCAAGTACTCCTGGCAGCGGACCGTATTATGTGAAAGAGCACATGGCCGGACCCACACTGAAGTGCTCTGTCCGGGAAAAGTTCTCCGACCGGGTCCGGTACCAGGTGCAGTGGCAGCGCTATAACCGAGGCCGTCTCAGGTGCAGTGCTTTTTAGCATCATAGGCTGGCTGAAACCCTACCTCTCCTCTATCGCACTGTTCGTTTCAGTTCCGTTTTTGTGTACTCTTCTATTTTTAGGTATATCTCGATCAGTGACCAGTTGCATGACTCAGTCCACTTCGAGCTGGTCGGCGATGCCTCTGCCGGGGTTTACGACCTCAGGATAAAGGATGTGGCTCAGGACGCAGTTGCGGGTTCATATTACTGCACTGTTCTTGACCGACAGGCGACGGAGCAGTATCAGGTCGAGCCAGTCGAGGTCATCGCCTTGGGTTAGTACTGCAGTTTCTGGCGAACCGCTAGTCGCATGGGAGGCTGTCGGATTCCCTGATGTCGTTACCATGCGAGCGTCCTTGCAGATGGCAATCTCGCTGAAATAACACGGAGGAGCTATTCTGAGTCAAAGGTGTAATTAGACCCGTCTTGCGCGACCCAAAAATCGCTGTCTCCTCACTTATTCTCTTCACCACTGCGGGATAATGCTCTTCAAAGAAGGGCGCTCGCTTGCGCAGAGTTGGGCGAAGGTATCGCTGGGACTGGAATGTTCATCGACTTTTTTGATGTTGAGCATTTTTCTGATTGTCTCTGTAGGGATGCCCACAATTTATTGAGGCCCGGTTATACTTACAAATGATTACACTGAATCGCAATCATAGACAAGCACCTGCGAGCAAAACAAAGTGGTCTGTAATTATCATTCGGACCCTGCCTAAGGATGGAGAAAGCGACCAGATTGTGAAAAATGAAGTATAAACGCGCTAAGACTAAGTCACTGTGAAAAATCAAAACAAACTCGAAAAGATTTACCTCTAACTGTCGACACGACCTCAAATTCTTAAACAAATAAATGCGTACGATGTTCTTCTGCCGTTTATCATGTAGAATTATCAGCTTCTGGATTTAGTCTCTGCAAGTACAACCGAACCTTTACGAAATAGCTAACGAGCAGGGAACTATGCGAAATTTAGAATTCACTTTTTTGTGAAGTGCGTGCAATCAGTTTCGCAATCCAAGCTTCTCTGTGCTCTGTTTGCTCTATTTAAAGGCTTCTGCTGGATCCTTCTTTGATCTATAAGTATAGGTTTAGGAAGATAGCACCATTTTGCAACGTGAACACTATTTGAGGGTTATTTGAGAAGTGTAAGTGGACACTATGAAGACGTGTCATCAGAAACGGCGCTTCATATGTGTGAAAAATTAGAAGTTAGTGAAAGTACTGCAATTTTTTATTTATGCCGCATATTGTGCTGTTTTACTGTAAATTGGAGGCAAGGGATATAGAGTTTATTGAAAGTGCAATCCGTGTACAGTCCGGTCCGTAGGCCGCTGGCACTGGGTGGCTTCGGGCGGCGGCCGCCGCCACCCGACGGCGCTCTCGATCCTTCTTTCCTACAAGTTCACCAAGAACCTATCGAAAAGGCTAGGGACGCACTTTTTTTGTGTATTATAGAAGCTTGTGAAGTTGCAAGTGCAAGCCGAAAGGATTTTGGTCACTTCGACTTTCCCAGTTTTCTATTTTCTTCACGGTTTACTCGCTGAAAAATTTTAACAAGTATCAGATAAAAGCTTATTTGCATGCCATGCAAGAATAGAATTAGTGTGTGCACTGGGAAAGTGAAACATTTTCTTTTTAGATGTGCTTATACACTGCATTTGTGTGTTTAAAAGTTATATAGTGTGGCTGTGACGTCAGCAGCGGAGGAAATAAATACTCTGCCCTTACCTCTTTTGGTACGGCGGACTTCTTATGAGAAAATGCGCCCGGGGTGCGAGACTATCTACCGTGGCCGAGGCGTTGCGAGGCTTCATTTTCCACTAGCCTTTCCAGATTTCCACTCATAATCAATGCAAATTCAAACTGGCTGTGGTCGGATCACTGGCCGCGTTTGAGCGGGCCAGTGGCAGAACCCGTGCCTGTGCCCAGGGAAAAAGTCCCACACTCGACGCCTGTCTCGCAGTAATGCAATGATAAACATTTATCGCAGCCTAGTCTTTTTTCGGAAATAATTTCCTTTCCATTATAGAGTTATCGTCGTAGAGTAGGACGAAGATCCAAAGATGCGGAAGCTGTTTCAAATATGCATCCGACCAGTAAGGAACAGCTGCACAAAACGACCGCATACGATGCCGCACAATGATTTCGTTGGCATTCATGACGTCACAACCACTTAGTGTCTCACTCTACGCGTTTTGTGCAACATCACCTTCTTAGATGGGAGGACATAACATCCGTTATCCCACAAAACATAAGCGCGCAGGTCCCTTTTCTTACAAAAAGACCCCACAGATTATAGGGGATTCACTCGACAAGTGCGCATGTGCCAGCTGCGCATGTGCCAGCGCCGTGATGGGGCATGATGGACCGAGGTATCGATCGATACAGCTGTGTGCCATGTGCGTGCTCTGTTGCTGTGACAAAAGTCATGTAGGCACGCACTTACCAGGTAAATCCCCTATATATCTGAACGAAAGAAAAATGAAGAACACTACTTTATATGAAAACTGCACTTTAAAAAAATACTCGCTGTGCCTACGTTCTTCTTCGCAAAGACGCATCACCCCATGAAGGTCAGCCGACGGTTAACGAAAGAAAGCTTCAGAGGTTCAGAAACTACTGCACTACACTATAAAATACGCAAGCAAGCCGAAAAATCACGATCTAGTAATAGATGGTTACTGTAGCGGCGAGGTAGTGCATTGTATACTGCGCGAGCAATGACGTCACATTTCAACGCCGCAAGAAAGCCAGGAGAAGTGAGGAATTGCAGTTTTTTGCGACACTCTGTACAGGTGCCTATGTTCTCACGAGTGACATTCGAAATGAACGTCTTCCACCTAAAAGAAAGCTTTTTGGGAAGGTTTTCGTGGGTTTGCTCTTGTTTACAGTGTTCTGCTCACGACCTATCTGTAAACATACCAAATTTAGTGAATAAGTGCACCTAGAAGGGAAATGCTGCACTTCCGGAGGACGGACAGTAGTTCTTTTCTTGCTACGAAGCAGATAAGCTTCTATTCCATCCTTGTTAGGATTCTATTAATGCGCAAAGCTTGAAAAAAGTAATAAAACTTGGAAAAAAACGAAAGTGAACAGAATCCTTTTGGCTTGCACTTGCAACTTCACAAGCTTCTGTAATACGCAAAAAATCCGTCCCGAGCCTTTTTATTAGGTTCTAGGCCAACCTGTAGGAAAGAAGGACCGAGGGTGGCGGCGGGTGACGGTGGCC
>KN549210.1:412356-427300 GCA_000797555.1 Oesophagostomum dentatum | reverse complement strand
GGTTTGCCCTATTGAACGGTTTATTTGATTTTGCTAGAGCTTTCTAGAAGTGCTGGCAAATTGCGTCAAATTTGACACATTTTTTGACCTAATTTTGCATATGTTTTGGATATTGGCAAATTTCTCTGCGAAGAAGAGGACTTTCTCAAAGTGCGAGGTCCTCCTGAAATAGGGGAGGGTTTGCCCTATTGAACGGTTTATTTGATTTTGCTAGAGCTTTCTAGAAGTGCTGGCAGATTGCGTCAAATTTGACCCATTTTTTGACCTAATTTTGCATATGTTTTGGATATTGGCAAATTTCTCTGCGAAGAAGAGGACTTTCTCAAAGTGCGAGGTCCTCCTGAAATAGGGGAGGGTTTGCCCTATCGACTGGTTTATCTGGTTTTGCCAGAGCTCTCCTGCAAGTGCTGGCAAATTGCGAGTCGAGCGATTTTTCAGCTTTAACTGATAATATCAATCTTCAGTGATAAGCAAATGCGAGGTCCTCTCTGGACTCCTCTCGTCATGAGGAATCGAATTATATATAACATGCCTATGTTTCACCCGCTCGGAGCTGAGATCTCGCAGCCGGGCGTAATCATAACGGGTTTACGCCCGTTTTTATGCGTCCTTTAAACGAAACGGGCGTAAGCTCGTTATGATTACGCCCGGCTGCGAGATCTCAGCTCTGAGCGGATGAAGCATAGTCATGTTATACATTCGATTCCTCACAATGAGAGGAGTCCGGAATGGACCATACATTTGAGATTGCTTATCAATGATGCCTGATATTATCAGTTAAATTTGAAAAATCGCTAGACTTTGACGCAATTTGCCAGCACTTGCAGAATAGCTCTAGCAAAACCAAATATATCATTTGATAGGGCAAGCGAAAAAAAGTCCTCTACTTCAGAGAGAAATTTGCCAATAACCAAAACATATGCAAAATTAGCTCAAAAAATGGGTCAACTTTGAAGCAATTTGCCAGCACTTCCAGAGCAGCTCTAGCAAAAATCAAATACACCCTTCGATAGGGCAAACTTTCGCCTATTTCAGGAGGACCTCGCATTTGGAAAAAGTCCTCTGACTGCTGGAGAAATATGCCGAAAACTAAACGGGTTGGGTGGAGGTCCAAAGTGAAGGTCCCCCTCTTGAGCCCTGGAAAAGTGAAGGTTCTCGGCGTAAATTTGGAGGGTATTCCACCTATGCACCACCCAGGGTTAGCGGCCTACGGACCGGACTGTATGACTTCTGGGCCACATTGTATTAACGCCGCACAGATAGGTTATGGGAGGCCCAAACCGTGTAAGCACTAGCAAAAGAAGTTTTAGGGATGTAATATTACTTTATTTCTGGATTAACGTGCAGATTGTTGATCATACAAGAAAGATACAAGCTCAAGAATAACACTGAACTGTTAGGTAAAAAAGTGCAAGTGCTAGAAGTTCGAGCATCTTGCCTCTGTGGAGGGTTCAGAATAACGACCGAGGGTTCTTTTCTGAAAATTGCAAATTAAGCGATAATCTCTTAGCGTTCCCGTTACGTGATCTATTTGCTCTGGAGGATGCTCTTATTAGCATAGAAATCAGGTTCTTGAAGTTCTGTGTGGAGATGGTTAGTGGTTCTTAGAACATCAGGTGGCCCAGGCAGGTAGCTTTTTTAAGAACGCTTAGATCCTCTTAAGCGTTTAAGCTTTGACTAGACACCTTATTCGAATCATTCTTTCATCTAACATAAAAAACTACCATTTCGTGTCCCTGTGTAAGCATTTGACAGAACTTATTCGCAGTGATGTTCTTGAGCTACGGGAATTTCTTAACTTTTCAAAATAACGTTTTTTTTCAAAATTATCTAATTATTCGAAGCACGTCAGTAGTCGTGACGCGTATGGTCGCAGACTGTGAATGGTGAAATAATAGGTATATAAGAGAGATATACGGTGATAAATGCTTTCAGTACAGTTCTTTCTTCAAGCGTTGAGGTGCCCGCTTTGTTTTTTTTTTTGTTTTTTTTTTTGTGGAACAGCTGACTTGACAGCATTTTCAAATGGCACATATTTAATCCTTGATATTGAAGAAGGACCGTTCTTGTACTTTCTTGTACTGGTCGCTGGAGCATTCCCTGCTAATGACCAGCAGCTTAACGGCATTGTGAGTGGCTGAATAAGATCCTGTCCTCACAGTAATGACGGGTTACCTATGGGCCAGGTGGTGTTTGCCATGCGATCGGCCGGTCGATGGAACCGGGATAGAAGCAATTCTACCGACAACTACCCACCTGTCTAGCAGACTAGCGTACAAAGCTTATGTTTGTGTTTAGTGTTTAGTTAAGAAAAAAAAGAGAAAACGGCACTTTTTCAGTACCGCCGGGTGACCCTGTCATCACTGAGTCTCCATCTCAAACCGTCACGGACGGTGATAGCGTGTCGTTCAAGTGCACATCATCTGGCGGCAGTCCTCTTCCGTCGATAAGGTGGGCAACGATAAAAGTAGATGCTTTCGTGCTATACAAAATCTGAGGAAAAAGCGTTTCAGTTGGATTTTCTTAAATGGCAGTACAGCGGATGGCAAGCATGTTAGTACGCATTCTCGGGAGACTGAGACTGAGAGCACCTTACAGTATGTGTATTGTACTTTCCTACGTGAGAGAGGGTTATCTAATTCCTAATTTCAGTTTTCGTGTTCGATCGGAGGATAATGGAGCATATGTTGTTTGTACAGTCACCAACAAAGCGATTGAGTTCGAGCCACCGAAAGAGGCGCGCTCGCCGCGATTAAATGTGCGGCTGTTAGCTTCTTCGATTTCAATAAGTTTCCACATTTATGTAGGTAGATGCTTTGAAGTGCTCTAAGTGCGTGGAGGATTAACTGCTGATCCTTAGAACAAAAAAGAACTTAGGGTTTTCACCCTAATCTCTCTTTCGTTGTCACCATACTGGAAAAAACCTGTCAGCCTCTTAGACGAACCGAGATTTAGTTACTTCGAGGTTTTTCTTCTAATTTTCATCCAGATAGCGATAGCGTATTTTAGTGAGAAATAAGATGCGGCTGGTTAACGTTTATTGAACGGCTGCTTATATGAAGCGCATAAGGAGTTTTTTTTTTCAGTTACGGCAATTAAAATAGCTAAATAACTTGTAGAACATGCTGTGATGGCTTAGCATATATAATTAAGTAGACGGAAATAGACGCAACTTCTTTACAGTTTTGGGGCGTACAAGGAGCCTTGCTTAGTGATCTTAGAACGGTAGAATGAATTTGTCGAGAAATACTGGACAGAGTTTATTTATTTATTTAAGCTTCTTAAATGCCAGTTTTTCTCAATTGTGCTGCTTAGGTGCTGTTTAAACCTCGCGTGCGTGTGTTTCCGGATCAGGACGTCGCAGTTGAGTCTGGCAGTCAGGTAGATCTCGTATGTGATGCAGACTCAAATCCTTTTCCACCCAGCTACGAGTGGTATGTTTTAAAATGTGTACATTCACCTTGATGGAGGAGGTCTTTTGTTTAGGAGACATTTGGCGCTGGGAGAAGTCTACGCAGCGTCGAAATGGACGATAACTGCAAGTCGTAATATGACCGGCGACTTCGAATGTCGCGCCAGCAACAGCGTCGGCGAGGGAAGCGCGATCCTGGCTCTCAACGTGCACTACGCTCCGGTAGTTACGACCAAGGTAGACTAGAGTGAAGAGCCGACAGCGCATTCCTAGCAGACACTGACTCGAGAATTTCGAAAAAAAAGCGTGAGTTGAGGGATGTGAGAATTGAGAATAAAAACTAACAGAGAGGATTGGCTACAGTCAGTTCTAGCAAACCTAAGTTCAAGAATTTTGGGAATTTTCTCACGAAATAATGAAGAAATAATTAGTCATGGTGAAAGCTTGACGATTTATTGGAATTGCTTGAATACTTAAACAAATCGACATATCCAGAACTGAGACTAACACTTGCTCAAGTTTTTCATATGTTCGGGAACAGCCAGCCTTTTAGGATTCGCGCACAGCACATGAAACTTGATTTTCTTGATCACACGAAAATTCTCGAGTCAAATATCTAAGTGCTAGCTGTCTCGAAATGGCCTCATTTGCTTCGCAGAGTTTTTTTTCCTTTTTAGGCGAGACTTAGTCCGAAGGAGGGGGAGCGAGTTCAAGTCGAGTGCGCGGTGGATGCGAATCCACAGGCGGTTGATGTTAAATGGACTGGTCCTCGTGGTTTCGTGTCAGAAGGACCAATCCTCGTGCTGAAGAGTGTGTCGAGGTATTTCCGCCATTTGCAGCTCCCAGCAATTATCTAAGCCGCCATCAGAGCTATGTCACTTAGCAGGAACTGTATTTCGCTCGCTTGTTTTTATGCATTTCTAAGCCAAGAAAGGTATGTGAACGGAGGTTGCATAATTGATCTGGATTCGCTTACCTGGTGTTAAATCGCACTGTGTAAATAAGCGTTGCAACTGCCTCTGGCAATCCAGAGAAGACCTTTTGGGTGCAGGAATTTAGAGGATAACTTTCTCTGAGTTGGACTCATATTTTCAAATCAGTCGTTAGGAGTAACATGCTTACAGGGAGCAGTCAGGAAATTACACATGCTTGGCGACAAATTACCTGAACATATACGGAGAAACTGGTTCAAAAACAAGGACAGGCTCTGCAGTTACTGTAATTGACGTAGGTTTTGCCACAGTGGCGACTTCCAAAAGATGCTATGAAACTTTCCTGTTACAGATACAACGTCCACCTGGGCAAGCTGAGATAACCCCTCAGGGGAGTAGCGTTAATGTTGGTGGGGCTATCATATTAACCTGTTCCACGCGCGATCTCGGAAGTCCTCCTGGAAGTTATAAGGTAACTGCCAAGCGTAGCCTGTTTTTCAAAGGAGTGTTAATTGAGCATTATCTACTGGGTTTTGTGTTTACGAATAGAGCTGCGGATCACATGTAGGTTTAGCCGTTCATATGTGAAATGTACGATCTAGAAGACAAATTCCACTTATTAAAAACTGAAATGCATAGTATATTTTAAGAGTATATAAATCGCCGATTAAGCAGTCAAAAGTTAAGAACGGAGCGCTTATCTTCGAAGAAGAACGTTTGGCCCTTGTTATCTTGAAGGAAAAGGCGCTAGCGAGCCGGCGCAGACTACGTAAGGGCTGCCAACGAACTCCTTTCGAACTACTAACGCATCCATCGTCGGCGCTTAAAGCAGCCGAAGACATTTTGCCGCGTTTTAAAAGCATCTTACAAAACTTTCCAGCATGTTTTAAGTACGAAAACAGAATTAAAGTAAATCTCTCTCTAGCTTCTTCTTTCCAATCGACGCCATTTCGGATAAAGCACAAAAATAACCTTTTCTCGACCTATTTTCTGAGTAAAATTCGTCTTTTCAAGTTCTCATTCGGTAAAACTGATCCCGTTGGCATAATATTTTGGCAGTAGCAATATCAACTCTTAGAGTTGTATCAGCTTTGCGTTTATGATCGCTTCCGCTTCAACAAGCGGCGCATCATTGCACAAGAGCACTCAGCTACGACTGTGACATCCAGACAAGTGCTTATAAGTAAAGGAAGCTTAACCGATCAAAAACGGATTTTGCAAATCATTTTTTGAGGTATAATTCCACGTCAAAACCTAGACTTCTGTTGTTGAAATCTTTTATAGTTAATTTGGCACTGATGCACCATGTTACGAACTTAAAGGACGCTAGGAAGCTACATGTTTTAGGAAAAGGTTTTTGGAATCTTTTCTTCAGAATTGCATATTTTTCATAGTAATGGTGACGAATGAGCTCCACAGTTCAGGTTATGGGTTCCTCCCAGCGCAGGTAGTACAGGTGCACAGTAGCATAATAGTTTTCGTTTGTTCGCTAGTGATGGAAGGCAAAGACTTAAAATAAGTTTCAAAATAAGGTTCCTGAAGCAGAAATGCGAAATAAAGAAATAAATTTAATTTTTTTAAGAAATAAGTCGAGCTACAATTTGCCTTTTTCATCCGTCTAGATGTTTACCTTATCCCAATCCAAATACAATTTAAACATGCCAGCGTAGGTAGTATCATATTCGTGCTAGCTGCAGAAAAACGCGAACAGATGCAGCGCCGTTAAAGGCAGCATCCACGGTAAGAACGCTTTCTAAGTTCTCGATGGATTCTGAAAGAGGGACTCAAAAATGGACTGAGGCCCAAAAATCTCGATTCAAAAGTCACTTTTAGCCCCGAAATTCACTTATAAATACTCGTCCACAGTTTGCAGACGAATTATCTAATTAGCTGCTTCTTTCAGTGATGCCAGGGCTGAGATGAGGTTTCGAGATGAGGTTGACATTTGCCTATTAACTTATTCTGTGTTTTGAATATAATTATTCGTAAATATCCGAAGAACAATTCTGAAAAAGCTTTTCTGAACTAAATTCTTTTCAGCTAGGAAAAAAGAATTTGTTCAAGAGGTTTGCGCGATAATCACTTTGTAAGACTATTGGTAACTCGTTCGATACGCAATGCAGCAAAAAGAAGAGGGATTTTTGCTAAAATTTAGCGAATATGGATGTTGTGTGATGATTGTGGACTCTTCGGGAACAATACATCGCGATTTTTCAAGTCGATAGTCGTGTTTTGGACCACCCTATATCTGCTTTGAAAGATTCGAAGCAAAGCGCATTTCGGCATGGACATAGGCGGTTTTTAGTAGAATATCTTCTTTTTGTGGTTGTGGTCCTCTCCTGTGGGTGAAGCTTGACCACTAGAGCTTGATGTGCAAAAATGTCATATATTTTTGATATTCGTGGCAGTTTGTCCGAATTTTAATTTCTGCGCTTGCCACACAAATAGCGTGGCTGCCGTTTACTACAAAACGACAACATTAACGGCTTAAAGAAAACACTCGACATAAATTAACCATTTTTTCGAGTAGTCTGTTAGGTTGTTCTATAAGTAATTGCATTTTCGGAAGCGTTTTCAAAATTTCAATTGCCTAACATCGGAGACGCTATCGCGCTCCCACCTTTTGCAGGCATTATTACAAGTATATCTTTGCAAACAGGTGCGCAATGGCTCAGATCATTTGCTTTTGAAAGGCTCAGATCATTTGCTTTTGCTTTTATTACAAGTATATCTTTGCAAACAGGTGCGCAATGGCTCAGA
This sequence comes from Oesophagostomum dentatum, assembly GCA_000797555.1. NCBI lineage: Eukaryota > Metazoa > Nematoda > Chromadorea > Rhabditida > Strongylidae > Oesophagostomum > Oesophagostomum dentatum. Next base: position 420,196 of record KN549210.1, on the reverse strand, counting down.
TCATTTGCTTTTGAAAGGCTCAGATCATTTGCTTTTGCTTTGCTTTTGCTTTTGCCATCTGTGACTCGCAATATAATACCACCTAAAACTTGACGTCGCCGTGTTTTTCGCACATTTTTGCCACTAGCACGAGCTATGGTGGCATGATCAAACTGTAATTGGATTGTTCTGAAGCACATGACTAGGCAGATAAGAAAGGCAGGTTGTAGCTTGGTTCGTTACTAAAAAACGAAATTTCTTAAAATTCCTCCATTTTGCGTTCATGTTTGAGTTACTTATTTTGAGTTTTTCTCTTCTATCGCTAGACGAACACAAGCAAGTTATGTAGCTACTGTGGACCAGCGCACTATGCTGAGTTGTGCCCTTAATATTTTGCCAGTTTGTCGACAAAAACCTCTGAAATTATATGAAGAGGCGTTTTAGATCTTAGAGACTCTACGCCCTTTACACTATATTCTGGAAAATTTTTCGGAGCTCTTTAGACGCGCTGAAACAGGCCCCACCACAATCCAGAAAACGGGTCAAGGCGGCCATTTAACTGATGGAGAGAAGGAGGCACAGAATCTGGCCAGAATAATGGATACAATATTAGGTTATCCAGTAAGTAATGCGTGTTATCAAAACTCATCTTCTCATCGAAACCAGCTTCATTCTATTATGACGGACTTCACTCTTTGCTTGGACGACGGAGAAATGTTGCTGATTGTTGTGGAAAATATATCGATTAATAAAGCTCTCTTTTTCTAACTTTGTGATATTTTGAAAATCGTGTCAGAACACGCATTACTTATTGGACAACCTAATAGGTACGTCGGAACCCCCTCTTTCAAGTACAATAAAAATATAGATTCCCTATTAGACTTTAATTTTGTTTTATTTGGTAACAATATTTATAAGCAAGTGCGAGGAATCCCTCAAGGAGCGGCCCACAGATAGCGGACCTTACTTTAGCATATGTAGAATACACATTTATAAAAAATAAACTAACGGAAAGCGGAGATCATTCGCAATTGAAATATTTGAGTAATACATTTAGATAAATAGATGATCTTGTTCATGTTTCAAACAAAGTCACTAGCTTTGAGGATAAGATTAAATAAATAAATAAATAAATAAATAAATAAATAAATAAATAAATGATCAAAGTTTAACAATAAACAAAAAAACTCTTCCCTTGAAGAGGCCACTTTTGGATTTGAGTATAATAGCCGAAGATAGTAAAGCCCTTAACAGACTTTGTAACAAAACTGATAACTACGGTTTCAAAGTAACTAGGTACCCATACTTCAACTCCAACATTCCAAAAAATATTATAACCAATACGTTTTACACAGAACTTATCAGAATTAGTAGGACCTGTACTGAACTGGAAGACAAGCAAAGAACTGTAGAGCTATGTGTAACGTCTGTTAGTAATGGACGGAACATTACTAATGCCCTAACTGTGTTACAGCGAAGTATTGTCACTAGGCCCGTACTTGTTCGTAAATATGGACTACCTACATCATACATCGTTCAACTGATACATTTTTTAAAAAATTCAATTAATAGTGCCCTGCAAAGAAGTGCTGATGCTATGTAGCAACAATGACCAATGGACGTATGCGCTACTATTTCCGTGCTCTAGGGCAACTACGACAAAAGGCGCGAACATTTGGATTTCAAATAGATAAATGTGTGATTTTTCTTATGTTTGCGCTAAATATCTTCCATATCTTCGCGTTCTCTTCATTCTTTTACTCTATTTTTACTGTCTAAACTTTTGCAAGCTTCCCTGGGAACTACTGATGAGGGGCACCAGGGGCACCAGGGAAGCTCACACAGCCGGTAAAGTTCTTAGCCCCGAAGCCGGAAGTGTGGTGAAAAGTATCGTTTAAGCATTTCATAGTTCGTAGCATTGAATATGCATTGGACTTTTTTTTATCCATACTGTCACTTATATCTTCACCCTTTCTCCTTTATAAGGCAAAAGGCATATTTTGGCCAGCTTTTATACCGCTTCCTTTCCATCAGTCAAACGGCCACCTTGGCCACATCTGCTTTTTGGATCGTGTTGATGTCTGCTCAAACGCGTCTAAAGAACTCCAAAAAATTTTCCTGTATGTGATTTAAAGGGCTTGGAGTTTATAAGATCTAAAACGCTTCCTGACATGATTCCACGGATTTCTGTTGAGTGACCGCCAAAATATTAAGGGCCCAATTCGGCAATGTTATTTCTGTTCAGAGCTGTTGAAAAGCAGTGTTCTGTATGTAGTTCGGCAGCACACGCTCACTATGTATTACCATATAGTAGACATGGCAGTAGCGCGTAAAGGGGGCGAAGGAGGAGCTAAAGATGGTCTGGCTACTGTCCGGCCACCCCATAATTCAACCAAAACTTTTCCAGGTACCGTAGTACTGCTTCGTGGTCTACTACCCAACAGCAGTTCACCATAAAAATTTCGGTCGCTTACGATCACTTCATTGTAGGGTTCGAAATTGACTACTTTCACGTCCAGGGACATGTCTTACAGTTAAAGCGGCAGAATTGGACACCAGTGAAGGTAAAATGGATTATTGGGGCCATAATATGTCAAAATTCCACAGTGATCGGATAACTCTTCGCAATGTTACAACGCTTTACAAAAATCGCGAAGGCTTTCTTGGAGCACTATAGATCTTAAAAAGATTGTTTTTTAAAATTACAAGTACTTATCTGGTAATTTCGTAAATCTTTTGAATCTGTATAATCTGCACTTTCAACTCATGTATAATATTAGGTTGTCGCCATTGACTTCACACGCTCTAAATGCGTTATTTTTTGTGATTATAAAAAGAGGCAAGTTTTTGCTTAGAAAGCACGAATCAAGTACTACATACAGTAGCGACTGAAGGTACTCGACACCTCATTTTTGGGTTTTCGATTTTTTTAAACCTTTCACATCAGACGCAGGCAAAAGTGAAAAATTTTATTTATTTCTGGGTTGACTAAATGGGGTTTTTTTGTGAGTACCCTAGACTCGCCGAAAAATGTCTGTGGAAAAAATTGTGCCCAAAAGTCGAATTTGCCTTTTCGAGAAAATTCTTCTTCATTATTGAACGTTCTGGTTCACTGTATAGACCTTCAAAGAATATAGCATAAAATCTGCGCTTCTTCATTGCTCTGTGTGGGTGGCATCTGTATCGAAATGTGTGTAATCCAAAATCAGAAAAAAATTGGTTTACAGATATTTTAGAGATCAAACATCCCTGTCTGTGTACATATTTTTTTCCTTTATAATCCTTGAAGGGCTTAGTGCTTAGTGCTCTTGCTAAGCTATGCAGGTTTTAGTAAGGAGCCCTTAATAAAACCTGCATAGCTTTATCAAGGGCTCCTTTTCTTCCTTGATAAAGCTATGCAGGTTTTATTTAGGTTCTGCAAAATGCCTTTTCTTTTGAATGGAAAAATGAGGAAAAGGGAAAATCAATCAAGTCAATTTCATTCTATTTCCCTATTGGGACAGATTTTTTGAAGTACACTATATGCCATAAGATGCATAACATCGTTTGGCGTATAATCCCTTTTTCGAAACTCTTTCTAATGTTGAGATGAAAGAGTCCTTTTGTCAAATTTCGAAAAGCGAGAACAATTTAATCTGGATAGATGTGACTCACCTAAAAGGAACAACGAAGGTGCTCACCCATGGTTAGCTCGCGCTGGCTTACTACTTGAACGTCTACAAATGTCCGCGTGGTTGGAAGACCCTATTAGGAGGAATATGGAAATGCAAAAAAAAGTAAAAATGAGGTGTTCAGATACTTTTATGCATTATTGTAATCTGATCGAAGAAATATTTGGTAGCTTCAGTGAAAGAAGTTTCTGAAGGGAATTTTTCCAATTTGCGAGGAACCAACAACTTTTACCTCTTGTTTCTTTTAATCCGAACTTGATTAGCTGATTTACTGCCTAGCTAATTAGAGCACTCCGACTCTGCCTGTGGCCAAAGTGGGATCTGATATGCTCTCGCAGTAATATTAAAATCCCGTGAAAAACTGCATATTTTGCCTTTTTGCCCCACTCCCTTCCAAAACCGTATTTTGAGATTGAGAAATTTTGAAAACAAAAAAAGCATAGAACTTTGTTACTAAATGTTAATGTCTTCAGTGCTGTACTATGACGGAGATGTAGGCAAAATTGTGTGTAATACATTGTATAATACATAGAGCTAAATATCTTTGGTATTAGCCGTGGTAGCCATCCATTCTGCCGCATATAGAGTGCGAGCATAGTCTTCCATCATTAGTGCAAGAAATTTCGGCAAAAGCAAAGAAAGTTGAAGGCAAGATCCATTTTAGGCAAATTTGGAGAATTTTCTTCAAAATTTTCTTTTGTCTGAAACTAAAAAATATTCCTCGGCGTACCCAAAACGGGAGAGGGACCTTTCATACGATTGGGATCTTCGCACTTAGATGCGAATCCCTGGTTCTAATGATTCCATGCGCCATTCTGTCTCCCTTCTTCTGCATCCTCTCACTGTACCGTCCAATTTGACGGGATAATGTAAATTCTGTTTATCGATATCAACATTTACGTATCATCAATAAATTTTACTGTAAAGGTGTGCATTAAAAATGTCCGCCAATTTCGCGGCATAAAATAAGCAGATTTCCAAGCCAGTTCTAATTACTAGGAGGTGCATAAATTCGTGCGATTTTCAGTAGGGAAATTTTCTACCCAGATACCAGTACGGAGTAACATCTCATATACTTCGACAGCTCTTGTGCTCTTCTACAAAATTATCCTGAGATTCTTGATTTTACTTATCCACTAAAATTTTTGCCGCTTAAAACTAAAGAGTGTCGGATCAAGGAAAAGTATATTTCCACTATTCACTTCTAAATAAGTCAGATCTTCTGCCTATGTCTGAATAGAGCATTTCATTAATTCAAGAGTTCACGCAGTCATGCTTGGAGGGATGTTAGCAGATCAAGCCATATCAACGAAGACCACCTGTCACCGTAGGTGAAACACCCACCAAATTTACGCCAGGGACCTTCATTTTCCCAAAGCTCAAGAGAGGGCCTTCACTTGGACCTCCCTCCAATCCGCTGTTTTCGGCTTTCAGACTTAAGCAATTTTTAAAATTTAACTGTAGCTATCAGGCTCCAACGAAAAGCTATCTCAAATGCGAGATATTCTCTGAACTCCCCTTATCGTGAGGAGATCTCGCAACCGGGCGTAATTATAACGGGCTTACGCACGTTTTTATGCGTCCTTTAAATGAAACGGGCGTAAGCCAGTTATGATTACGCCCGGCTGCGAGATTTCAGCTCCCAGCCGATGAAACATAGTCATGTTATATATCACTCGATTTCTCACGACAAGAGGAGTCCAGGGAGGACCTCGCATTTGAGATTGCTTTCACTGTAGCCTGATATTTGCAGTTACATCTTAAAAATTGGTCAATTTTGACGGAATTTTTTCAGCACTTGCAAAGTAGCTCTTGCAAAATCAGATATACCGTTCGATACGGCAACTTTCTTCTACAGGAGGACCTCGCTTTTTGAAGAAGTCCCCTGCTTCATAGAGAAATTAGCCAATAAGAAGAGATGACAGCCAATGCGTTTTCCAGCTCAGTGCACAAATTTGAGCCGTATTCTAGAAAAATATTTTAGAAATACCTCCAAAAAATATTTAATAAATATTTTAAATACTTTATGCTTCAAATTTGTTAGATTAATTTATAGCTTTTTTATTGTTTAATATTAATATTTCCGAAATATTTTTTGACCACCTTCACTTTTATCTATGCCCATCAAACCTCACTTTTGGTATCCTTACGCCCGGGTATTCCACCTATGGCTGTCAGAAGAGTACGGTAGGCTGCCAGCTTGGCCATTATAACTACCGTTTCCCGAAGGAGTTGCACCTAGTCCCTTAAAGGCAGCGCCCACTGTAAAAACGGATTTCGAGATTCAGGTAATTTCTGAAACCTCGGTGGCTGAATAGCCAAAAGCCAATGTGAGAGCACCGGTAAGCTGCTCGTCGGGGAGAAAACGGCCGAAACGTCGGGTACTCGGTGGACTAGTTACCGAGGATGCGGGGACGAGTTGTCTTGTTACTTTATTTTCCACACTAGTTATAGCGCTACAACCATTTGGTATGAGTAGAGTTGTACAAGCTTTCTATGTCATCGTAAATGAGGCAGTAGGCGACTCCAACAGAAAGAGCGCGACGAAGTGGAAAACTCGTCCACGAAACCGCGGACGAGTCTTTTGGAGCGAATTTCTCGATCAGGAATGAGTTCTGAGCCGAGAAATTTGAGCATTAACCCATTTTTGAGTTGGTCTTTCGGAATCCATCGAGAACTCAGAAGGCGTTCTGAGAGTGGGTGCTGCCTTTAATGAGGTGCGAGCGAGGTGCGAGAATCCCAATTGTATGAATGGTAACTCAGCCCGTAAAACATATATTTGTGTAGTACCTATCAGTACCTTCTGAGCGAAATTTAGCTCTTTTTATAATCATAAAAATCGTCACATCTTGAGCGTATGAAGTCAGTGGTGACAAGACTTTCGACTCAAGCAAATATGTCTGAAAAATCTCTTTTTTTTCGAATTTTCCATTTAACTGCTATTGTAATTACTTCCAAGGCGGCTTGATATTAAGAGACGACATTGTTACTAATGATCCACTGATATATCACTTTTAGATCTGCCTAGACGCTTGTACAGAGTGCGGTAAAAAAATCTTAGGTTTTTTGTATGACCTGTTTTCACAGCAGAAAGCGTAAAGCGATGCCACTCTGATATAGGTTTTATTCTAACAAAAAATCCATCTTTTTTGCACGCTAGTTTAGGCTGTGCTTCGTCAGTATGAAACTCCAAATTTATGATTTATGCCATTCAGTGAATGATTTGTTCTAATATTAGGTTGACAACTAATTTCTTAAGCATTATGCGAAAAAAATCAGTAATTTCCAAATAAGTCGTGAATTGACTGGAGTCAGTGACCAGCCCATGTGTTGTTCAGAACTGCAGAACATGTTCGCTATTTCGGAATTTAGCTCTTTCCTGCATCTGTCCTTTTGACAAAGTTCTGGTCTCGCAAAGAGAGAGCTTCGGATTTCAGAACCTGCAAGTTTGGCGCAACCTGCCCATTTCAAATAGCAAGGAGTTTCTACTCTGAGATGGTCCTTATGTTTCACTAATCTGACCCAAATAGTATAACAGCAAAGGAAACCTTGTCTCGACTGCACGATTTTTAAAACGCTCAGAATCAAATGTGGAGCTTTTGAAGTGAGATGTCTAAAATGTCACTGTTTACGGCATTGCCTAAAAACCTGCTCTTGAAAAATTACGAAAAAAAAACGTGCTCATCGCATGCAGTAACATGGCCTGTCCCTGCAATGTAAAAGACTACCTCCGAAGTGACAGACTTCCCGAAATATTAGAAAACAAATTCTCAAAAAACTTAAGAGATCAGTTGGCATACTAGTATGTTCGCATATCCAGTCTAAAATGAGTACCGTTTTATAGGCGTTTAATAAAAGAACGTATCTGCACTACGAAAGGTGTTGTTTAAGGTAGAATTGATTTGGTCACATGACTTGAAAGCCGCTGAGTTTTTCGCTGCATCCTATGCATCCGAAGGTATTCCATACGTTCTTCTATACTGTACCATTTTTGGTGCAGTGTGCGTCGTGTAAACACCTTTTATTCATCCCGTTCTTTGAAATTTTGACAAACTGGCTCATTACTTCTTCTGTTGTTGGTGCGCGTTCCTGAAAATGGCGATTAACACACCTAGAAGGTGTATCCTTACATCAACCAGTAGTCAGAAAATGAAGAAGCGAGGCCTATGGCGTATTCTATCAGGTAACCA
>KN549210.1:292628-307415 GCA_000797555.1 Oesophagostomum dentatum | reverse complement strand
TAAATAAAATAAAACATGCTTTCTTACTACGTGCATGCTCACCACTGCTTACAAGTCCAACAGTTTCGAATAACCGCAAGAAACATGCTTGCATCGATTCACCACTTTTGGCCAATTAGGTTGAAGTATGCTGAACTATAATGAGTCCCCTATCTTTTGCGGAAGAAATCTCAAAGAATAAGAAGAAAGCTGCTTTCAAGGAATACTTATTTGTCTTCGATCTTATTTGAAATTTTCGTCAAAGGATGGCAACATCTTTGGTGTGTATGAAGAAATTGCTTAACCCTTTGACTCCCGAGCCGTGCCAAAGCCTGGAGGGAGCAGCTTACGGTTCACATTAATAGTCTAGGCCACGGTGATCGTAATTGTCGTGGCCAATTTCTCAGCTGGGGTTTCCTTTATTTTTTGAAAATAGTTGTAATTTAGTAGTGCAGTTTTGATGGCAAAAAACTAGGCGTAAATTGTGTGAAGTGAAGAAGTATCTAAAATTGAAGCTGTCTAATGTTTAACTCAATGTTATGCTAAACTTTTTACATGAGAGGTGAATTGTGGGGCCATATACAAAAAAAATCGTAAAATACCATCTATTATTAGGAGGATGTGAGCAACAGTTGAAATTTCGACGAAACTTTTCGAAACTTCTGGGATATGTCTCCGGCTCAATCTGGCAACGTCGTTCCTCGTCATTGTCGCTAGAACATAAATGCCGCATCTTGGCTGTGATTACGACTTTTTACCCTTGAAAGTTTCGACATATGCATTGCTGTCAACCATGATTTCGGAAGGCTACTACTCTAGAATCCACCAAATTTAACAAATTCTATCATATCAGTAAAATAGTGCTTAGAATGTAGTTATTGTACAACATGCAAGGTTTTGAACCATTCAAACTCAATTCACATAGAACTCCTAAAGGACTATCGATACTGCATAAGAGGTTCAGTGGATCATTTTCCATAAGAAAGAAAAAAGTCCTGGTACATATATGTACCAGCGGGACTCGAAGGGTTAAGTCGTAAGAACATCAAGATAGTTTCTTTGCTGAGTTCTAATTTTTGCCTAAGGAGATGTGGGCTAACAACGAGGGGAATTCGTATGACCGCTATTGGTACAAATGTATATTTGGAACTTCTTTATATTTGATCCTTTGTTTTGGCAAGATGACAAGGCTTTTCATACTACGAACAGTTTTGGTTGAAAATTAGGCCTCTCTCACCACAGTAAAGGTTTTTTTGTTCTGTTACAACTTTCTTTTCGTTTAAAAGGGAACTTGGGATTAAATCTACTGCGATCCTGCAGGTGATAAGTGGTAAACGAAACATACCTATTGAAAACTTAAGTTCATTACAAACTGAGAATCTAAACATATGAGGAAATCACTCGCGTTTTGAGGCTTTCACGGTTTTTTTTTCCCGCATTCTGCATATTTTAGACTGCATGGCTGCTTCTAAATTCGATTTTCTGGCGCTCTCAATCCAACTATTAGGTTGGTGCAAATGAAACTTCCGCAAACGCTATCCCTGGTTTGACGATCCGTAATTTCGCTCAGCATAAGCTAAGTGAGCATTCTTATAAATCCCCAGAATCGCCAAATCATGCGTAATATAGATGCGTTTAAAACTTTTGATAAAGCTCTAACCCTCGAGTGTTACAATGGAAAAAGTCCAAAAAGTCTGTTTCGATAAGCTCCACTTTACGGAATTTTACTTATTCGTAGGAGTAATGTTGACCTGCAATCTAATGGTCGATCAAGAGAAAATGGTCTGTAAAATGCATAAGAATTATTTCAGCTGCACAGCTTTTCTCCACAAAATTTTAGACCCTGAAAACCGAAAAATGTGCTGAAAAAGTAGGGTGCTGGCATGCCTTAAAAACGTGAAATTTTCTAGTTTTTTGACTTTATAATTTTCACATGGATCCCCAGGTAACCAAGCTGTGCTCCATTCGCAACTATGTCGTCTTCCTTAACCATTGACACAATCACGATCTTCCAGCTCCTACCATCACATAGCAGTGACCATTAATATGGGCTCGAAACAGAGCCCAACTTCGAGGCTTATATCTCCGCTCAATTTGTTCAAGAAAATATGGTCTTTATGAGGTTTGATAGCAAATAGCTTGTTGAATAAAGCAACACAATCGGTGACTGTTTCCACGGCTTTGCCTTTGAAATAAGATTTTTAAAACGAAAATAGCCGAAAACCCCAGAATTTTGGCGTACTTTGGAAAGCATGTAATCTGCCATAATAAGGGCTATAGCAGTGCTTTTGCAGCCCTTTTGTAGAAGGAAGAGCAAGAGCTTTCGAAAGCGTGCTAGAATGCTGTACCAGTCGTCTTCACCGATTTTCTATGTAATTTTAAATGCAACCACTGCAGTTGCGGAAGTTTCATTTGCACCAACCTAATACAATAGTGCGTCTTCACATCGTATGCTCTAACATTATCTGCCGAGTCACTATAACAACAACGTTTTCTGGAGCCGAAAACATGCCTGGCGTGACCAGCCTTCCCACACATTCATGATTTTAGGTCCGTACGCACCCTGAGAAGTTTGGGGTCGGTAAAGTAATGTCCAGAACTCAGTCACACGAGAAGATGGAGTCACTGAATACTAAGAAAGACCTCAAGTAAACTTATATCTCTCATGTTGTGCTAGTTACAGTGTGCTTGAAGGATTTTATAGACGTCATTCTGTTGGTGGCTACTCACTGGAAATGGATACTCCCGAAGATAGAGCGGCGACGAAAATCCAGGCAGAGATTCGTGGGTTCCTCGCCAGAAAACATGTAGAAAAAATGAAGAAAGAGGACAATCAAGCTGCCACGAAGATCCAAGCCCATATAAGGTCAGCCGGCTATTCATAGCTTCTGAATTTTACGTGGTTTTGCCGTTACTCCGTTCTGAACCGAATTTTCAGGGGCTTTCTTACGAGGAAACATTTGGATGAACAAGGACTGTTATCTCCGACACGTTCTCGAAGCTCACTTCACTCCCACGACTCCGATGAAAACCACAATTAACAGTGTGTGTATTTATCATACAGAGATATAAGCACTGGAACGGGGAAAAACAGTGTATTCTCTCAAATCTTTCGTTTACGGGAGCTTGATCGGAGGAGTACACGAACAGAGGTTCCTGTTGTGGTTCTGTGCGACTGATTCATAATATAACGTGCAAACTCTCGAGTAGAAGTTTAGTGCTCAGACCTGCAGCCGAAAATTCCAAGCAACCACTTAGTTTTAGCGCATCCTTTGAAGAAGTGGTTCTTTGTCGCTAGCTTCCACCTTTCGGATTAGAAAGCCTCTAACTTCACTGGGTTTATATGCGAAAATAATACAACAGTTATTCTTGAGATGCTTTTATAGTCACGTTTGTGAACGGTAAGAAATATCGCCACAGAATTATAATAGATATAATTGGTTTGGTTTTTCTTCTTTCTGGTGTGCGCGAGTATTGTACACATCTATGCAACGCAGAAGAAACTCAAGGTATGCTTTTCCAAAGAAGTACTGCCACAGTCTCTTGCTAAATACTCCAGAAGTTCGGAGCATGCCCAACTTTTGAGTACTGATCCTTCCTCAAGAAAGAATTGTAAAGGATTCCAGTTCTATACGAACGGGTTTAGAACAGTGGATGGGAATCAGTGTAAACGAAAAGCTGCGCTATATAGTAGAGTTTATATTCCACTACACATAAAGAATATGCGGGATTTTGAGGATTTTGAGATATCCGCCTATAAAGCTTCAGAGACAATCAAAGCACAAGATCGGCCATTTTTTTAAATTTGCACTTCTCTTCTTTTCGGAAACCAGTTCACCTAAAATCTTACTTGCGAAATGGCAGTATTCAGCAGTTGGAGTCTCTCTCACAAAAGGAGTGCATTTTTAATGATTGGTTCTCCTTCCTTTCCTTCATTTTCTATGATAATATGATCCACATTTTAAAGAGTGCCGAACAAACAAAACAAAAAAAACAAAGCAAAATGAGATACGACTGCAAAGAAACTGGAACAGCGTCCCATTTGTATTTTAAAAAAAAGCAGAAACGCATCTTCCTTCTTTTTTGAGAAATGAGAACGTACCGGAAGAAATGCTTGACAAAAGAATATAACGGCTTTGGACATTCGGCATCCTAGGAAATTCACCGACGGGTAGGTTAAAAAACGATGATTGATCGAAACATTAAGCCATGCTAGTTAGTCACCGTAGCAACCTCACATGTAATGTTCTATAATCGTCTACTGATCGACTAACGAACACGAAGCTTTACCTATCAGTTCGGCATAGCAGCTCTCTCAAAGCTTTGCCATGCAGCCGATTCTGCCATTTCAAGGAATCTACTGAAAGGGCCCTTGAGCAGGCCTCCTGGGACGTATACATATAGCTCCTGATCATGATCGGGTTATATACTTTATCATGGCACGGTCGTGAAGGCCTGACTTGACCGTGCCATAGAAGAGCATAGTACCCGATCACCATCAGATGATACATATATATATATATATATGTACCGCCTCAGAAGTACACATAACAGTTGGTCGGATTTCAACGTTCACTTCGTGGAGCATATGTATCAGGCTGTAAAGTAATTCTGTCCAAAACGTTTTTGAAAAATCATAACGGCCCTTAAATACGCCACAGGCGAGGAGTTATTCCGACGTTTTTGTGGAGAACTTCTTTTACTGTCTTATGCTTAGTATGAGGAAACTTCATATCTCTTTAGTGAAGTACTAAAAATTTTAGAAGCGAAGAAATTTTTCAAGTTTCGAACGAAAGAGTGAATTTGAACGAATCGAGACTTAGCGATAGCCGATTATGTCGACATTATGATGAGTATAGCATGTGGATCACCTTCGGCGTTGACTGAAAAACTTGGCCGGATGTAAAGGTGCCCATTTGGTGAAAGAAGGCTTCAACTCTGAGAAGCACCTATCAGTTTTGAAAGATATTTGTAATGAAGAAAAATTAAACTGCAAAAAGCGAGTTTTAACAAAATTCCAGTAGCAAATTTTTGCTACGTTTGAAGAAAAAACTTTGCAAAAAGTCGCAGGACAGAACAGGATTAGGACATTATACTTGCTATACTGCATAGGTCACGCAATGTTATTCTAGTATTATTTGCAGCTTCCAAAGGAGAACCTATGGTTTTTAAATTAAATCGTCAACTTTTGCATCACCGGTCAGCTCCATTCATAGTTCCTGGAGCTTTTGCTACAAGCCAGATTGCAGGCTTCCGTTGAATAGCGAGGACTACTAGGAGTTGTACCGAGAATGTGATCATTTTAATTCATTTTTTATTTTATAAAAGTGTGCAATTATTTTTCGAAAGGAAATTCTTTGGACTGGTATTACTTGATAGCCTAACATCAGGCTGCTTTTGTGAAGGAAAAGAGTAGCTTCGGAATAATGGAACAGAATAAACAAAAGAAGTCGAAAAAATAAGCAATTTCAAAAAAAAGCGCTGTAAAACAGGAGGATGGGACGGGATGTACGTAGCAATAAAAAAGTAGCACAAAACGTAACAACAAACAAACTAAATTGTTATGTCGTCGTCATGGTCAAGCGTATCGATGCGACTCGTGTCCCTCTGATGCGACCTACCTCTCCCTCTACCTCTTCTCAGCGAAGATTTTCGACCTTTACTTTGAAAGAAATAAGCCTCAGAAACAGAAGAAAACGAAAAAATAAGGCACAGAATGAATAAAACGCTGTTTAAAAAAGAACCCACTCAACTGCGCCTCGACGAACATATGCGTGCGCGGCGCCGTTTTCTCAAAGAATGGGAAAGATAGGGTGCGCAAAAACTCGATTAACTTATTTAAAATGGGAAAGAAATTATTCTTAGCAATGGAAATAGTAAAGCCTTAATAGAGCTGTTCTCTGATTTCAAGAAAAAATAACGCTAAGAAAACCGAGCACAAATCTTCCATACCAAGAATTTTCAGAAAACTTTGCATATATGGGAAAACAAGAGGACTTCCTCGGTCTACGCTTTTAGTATCATAGATATGCGATTCCGTTCTCTAAAATTAGCTGGTTACGAGTCAAAGTCAGTTTTGATGCGGCTGTTGGCCTAAGTCGCGTCGAAGTCGCATCAAAATAATTCTCGTTAAAAAGAGGACTGCGAAAGCTTCAGCCATATGATAAAGCAAATTCTAGTTTCTTACCACCTGCAAAACTGCTCTAAATGCTTGCATTTTGAACAAAATCGTCACGGATTTTTCGGCCATACATGATGAAAGTCATGCCTATGTTTGCCATTGTAGATTCCTTCGAATTGGAAGGTTTTTGCAATTTTCTTTGCAGTATTTACTAGCACTGGTCCTGATCTTTAAGACTGGATATGAAATGCTTAAATCTGCTCAGATTTATCAATCAATCAAATTTGAATTTGAGTTTTAAAGAGTTGCCTATGTTTTTGTGAAGCCTAGTTTTTTAAAACGTTTTTTAAACGTTTTTCAAGTGTTCTGCGCTCCAACGGTAAGTTTCTGCGCTGCATGAGCAAAGCTGCAGCACTATGGTTCGAATTTCTCATGATCGTATCGCGTAGCTTCAACGTGGTTTGGAGAATTAGCATTCGGTTCGCTTTTCTGACACTGACGTGATCCTAGGTGTAGTCCTCGTCATCTCGAACATTTCGAATTCCTGGATAAGGAGGAGCGTCCAGTTGTAAGGGAGTTGAAGGCTTTACTACTTCAATTTTCAATAAATGTCATGCGAACTATTTAAAAAAAAGCTCGTATGAACGCTGTCTTTGGCAGCTCAAGTAGTGGGCGATTTTATTTACATCACGTGCTGACTAACAAGGGAATGGTCAGAGCGGTCTGAGGAACCTAGACGTGCGGCATATCTCTCCTGGTAGGGCTTCCCCTCTTTAGCAAACCCGCGAAATTCTAGCTGCCCACCGCTTCCTGGAAGGAAGTTTTGGGCCTTTTCCCAGACCGACGTCAGCGCAGCTGCCAACATATTCGATCTTCGCCACATTGCCTCGCAGCCCAGTTGGCGTAATGGCAGTGATGCTGCCTTTCAATCGATACTGTGCGGGTTCGGTGCTGCTTTGCTGTATGAATTTTGCAATTTCTCTATTTGTCCGCTACTTTCCCTCTTTGCTTAAACTTATGTTGGTCGCGTATCTTCGACAAAGTCACGTATGACGTCACCTCTTAATGGTTTGTCATGAGTTAGCATCAGAGTCAACATAAAATTGAACACCGGCTTTCATGAGGTGTTAATCAGGGCTCGGCACGAGCTGGCTCCGGATCAAGCTAGGCGTCGTGAAATGGAAAGGATTCAAAAGCAGCTTCGTATATGATCTAGGACAAAGCCCGAATTTCCTTGACACTAGCTATGGCCTTTCAAAAATATTATTTACCTATCCATATTTAATCAGAGGAATCAGAAAACGAGAAATAGTAGAACGACATAAATGAAATATAGCGTCTTTTATAACCTCCGAACATCGATGGTCATTTTGATTCCGAATCAAAGTGACCAATCATTCGCTCCCTCTGAGGACGTAAAGGAAAGCGCGCTCCAACAAAAAACGCGCGAATTTTAAATTTGGATGGAACGAATGCATGATGAAGTCTGTTCAAACTTGAGCAAAAGATGAGAAAGCATGTCCACAATAAATGGACAAAATTCTATGATCCATCTTTGCTTGCCAAACATCGCGTTACCTTTATATGGGTTATCTGGCTCTAGAGCCAGCTGAGGAGCCAACTCAGCTGGCTCCGAGCAATGAATATCTTCTTTCACTACAGTTTATAATGATCTAGGCTCTTTGACACGAATACACTTGACACATCGGAAGAGCATTCTAGAGCAAAGAAAACCCTGAGATACCACTGTTATACACTCAAAAAGCTGCGTTTTAAGAGAAATATCTATTCCAATGCGAGTATTCCTTCGAATACTTCCCAAAAAATGTCAAGATTTCGTGTTCTTTTATTGGTTTAACCCGATTTTGCATGAATTTTTTTCCCAAAGTGAGATTCGTAGTTTCTCGTTGTTTCAATGGAGGCTTCGTTTTCGGGAGCCTCAAAAAGCCAGCTCAAGTCGTCCCCTGGTGTTAACCCTTCCCCTTCTCAATTTTGTCTGTGTCTGATTACTGCACATGTCGGATTGCAGTTCACCCGATAGGTGCCGCCAAACATTTACGTTTGGGCCTGCTTTCGTAAGTTTCCCTTCCCTCAGCTTTCACTAGTTTATTCAAATGTAATACAGACAGCTTTTATTCACAGGACATACGCTGCCCTTGATATGAAGAAGTTAGTTCTATAATAACATGGACCTTTTGAGCATTTAAAATGTTCGTTGTTCTTTGTTGTTCTCATGTTTGATTCAGAAAGAGGCATATTACCGACGAAGATCACCGGATTTTCCGCGCAAGGCAGTTCCGCGTTAATGAAGCATATGAATATCTCGCAGCACCTATCAAATGGACTTCAATCTGACACAGAAAATTTGCAAACGGAAGGGACTGTCACCTCACGAAACCAGGTGTTCAGTTTTCTGGTGATTCTTATGCTAATTCGAAGATACGTGCAGGCACAACACAAGTTTGAGCAAAGAAGGAAAATAGCGGACAAGTAGAGAAACTGCAAGATTCGTGCAGCAAGGCAGCATGGAACCCGCACAGTATCGATTGAAAGGCAGCATCACTGCCAATGCGCCAAATGGGCTGCGATGCAACGCGGCGAAGATCGGATATGCTGGCAACTGCGCAGATCTCGGTCTGGGAAAAGGCCCAGAACTTCCTTCCAGGAAGGCAGCTAGAATTTCGTGGGTTTGCTAAAGAGGGGAAGCCCTACCAGGAGAGATATGCCGCACGTCTAGGTTCCTTAGACCGCTCTGACCATTCCATTGTTAGTCAGCGCGTGATGTAAATGAAATCGCCCACTACTTGAGCTGCCAAAAACAGCGTTCATACGAGCTTTTTTTTTAAATAGTTCGCATGATATTTATTGAAAGTTGAAGTATGTAAAACCTTCAACTCCCTTTTACTAAAGAGGGGAAGCTCTACCAGGCGAGGTATGCCGCAGGTCTGGGTTCGTCGGACCGGTCTGGCTATTCCCTTGAAAGCATGTTTTTTTTGGAGAATGGCGAACTATTCGTGGATCATTTTTCTTGTACGAGGGATATTTTTGCTTTTATGAAGCATATGATGACGGCTACACATCCATGTGAATACTAGAGGTGGGATGTATTAAAGTTAAATCGAGTTCAGGTCGGGAATTAATCGCTATATTTCTCACCACGTCAGCACGTAGCCATGAAAGGACGTTTTGCCAATTGCGATAATTGTTTGATACTGTTAGTGCTTGATATGTCACATATTAACTACGAACTATCTCTAGGCGCTATCGTTTCGAAATGGAAGAAGCGAAAGGTGAAGTGTGCCTTCAATTCCCGACCTCTGGAAGTCGGAAATACTGCTTTCCCCTAAATTGCACAATTTGAAAGGTGTTACCCAGTTAGATAGCGTTGTTAGAAGTCATCTAAATCCCGACCATAACCCGGCCTTAACGCGATTTGCATTGATACATTCCACCCCAGGGGAGGGGGGTAGTAATTTGATCAAAACCATGTTATACACATCACGTGACCACATGAATTTTCACATGATATCGTAGTTGTAGCCATCTCTACACATGATGTAGCTGGTTGCAAATGTCAAGCATAGGAGGAAAACGAAAGTGTCAGGCTGTTCTTCTATCCTCTGCAGAGAAGTCATGAAGTTACGAAATTTGCAAATGGATGGCTCAAGGTCTTATACGCCCTACAGCAAAGCCTTCCAGGTGGAGTACTTGTATACGCCGAATTACATGGCGTCAAACCGCAGTAATCCTACTTCATGTATACGAGTGCAACTCGATTTCACATACCCCAAAAGCTGGAAATCTCGGGTTTGCTTGAAAGATACCCCCCCCCCCTCTAATGCGCGTAAGGGTAAGTTTACACGGAAGGCAAAAGTTATAGATTTGTTTGAAAACTTATCTAGACGGATGACAATCTAACTCGCTGGGTTCGAAAACCACGTGGCAGTAATTTGATTAAGGCTCCCAAAATAACGTGTGATCACATGAGAATTGTAGCTCGGTCAGTCTATATGATTGCTTTACAAAAGGCATTGCACAACCATTGAAACTCTCCTGTAATGCTGCCTTTCCACACGAGGTTTTATTTTTAGCTAGGACATACACTAACCTTCGTAAATATTAAGTTGGCAACTAAGTTCTTAAGCATTATGTGAAAAAAGTTATTTCATAATAAGCCGAAAATTGATTGGAGCCGGTAACCAACTCATGTGTTATTCAAAACTACAATACACCTTCCCCATTTCGGAATTTTCTGGATCTGTATTTTTACCAAAGTTTGCTTTCAGAAAGAGAGCGAGTCGAATTCCAGAACCCGCAAGTTTGGCGCAACCTACCCATTCCAAATGGCAGTGAATTTCTAATACGAGGTGGTTATCAGGTTCCTCTGATCTTAAGCTAAAAATACGATAGAAAGCATAACCCTGCCTCTACTGCACGATTTTTAATAAGTTGAGAACTAAATGTAGAGCCTTTTACGCGGATGTTTAAAAAGTCATTTTTCTACGGCATTACCTAGAAATCTGCCCCGGAAAAATTCTACTCTGTTTGTCGCCTGGAGTGATATAGCCCCTCCCTGCCACAAAAGGACTATCTCTGAAGTGACGGACTTTCGAAAATATTAAAAAAATAAATTTCTCAAAAAAAGCCTAAGAACTTGGTTGCCAAACTAATACATGAAGTTTTATCTAATCGCATCACATGAGGTAGATAGCAGATGGGAGACTGAGAGGCGCAGACTTCGGGTACGCTGTAACAACCATGATGTGATGTGATGTGACAAACACACCAAATAGCCCTTTTTGCGTTCCTCACTTCGTTCTACTGTTTTTCCTTCTGCAATACTACCACTAGTGATGCAGCGCATGTGTCTATAAGAGTAAAATCGCATAAAAAATTGTTCTTCTCAACCTGTTCTACCGCGAAAGATTAGTATCACTTAGACATGAAGCTACCTAAGAGTCGAAACGAATTTCTTGTGAGTAGATAAGATTTCAGCGTAGCCCACGACACATGGAACGTGAGCAGCGCGTTGACCTACGCTTCTATTAATTACTTCTACTACACTGCGTTTTCATAATATAACGTCACCCTCATTCGAGTCATTTAAGCATCCGTCAATCGGTCGCTGCTACGACTCCATCCACCATTTTCCGCTTTAACACACATGCGCTGGCAAGATTGAAGCCTCTAGATTACTAATAATTTCTTTACAAATTTCTTCTATTATTATTGCCGAATTTATGCAAAGTACTCTCATTGGTTCTCAAATTCATATTATAAACATTGACTTCTTTAGTGCTAGTGGCAGAATCATGCATTTGTTTTACACAGCCTAGAATTCAGATAAGAACCGAAAACTGGCGCTACACCCACACACTGAACACCAAGTATGAAAAATTGACTATCATAACCTTGCGCATCTGCGAGATAACGCCCAAAAACTCGACATCCTGTTAATAGGTTTGGTGTGCGGAAAAAAAATCTGCAGATGCTTGGACCGCCCCAATATCAGAGGTGAAGCGCTACATGCCAGTATCCACAGCGATTCCTATTAGAAGAGAGAATTTTAATCCTTCATTGCGCCCCTATGTCCCCAAAATACCCTTGAGAACAAAAAAAAAATGTTGTAAAAAGTCCAGAATCAAGCAAAAAACCCAGAGCCTCCTAGCACTGTATTCTGACGTCTAAAATCTACATTCGTAACTAGAGCAACAATCGACTAACAGAACCCTGAAACTCTCCGATTTTCGGTTGCCTTATAGTGTATCGAATCCTTGTTGCAGTCTCGCTGACACGCAAGGTTACTTTCGGCTCTTGTCTGAATTTTACGCTGTGCAAAACAAATGCGTGATTCTGCCACTACGCGCTAAAGAAATCTACGTTTACAATGCAAATTTGAATACCAGTGAGAGTAATTTGCATAAATTCGGCAGTAATAGTAAATGAAACCTATGAAAAATTACTAGTAATCTAGAGGCTCCGATCTTGCTGGTGACCCGAGGTCGTAGCAGCGACCGATTGACGGACGCTTAGATGACTCGAATGAGGGCAGCCCTATATTTTTAAAACGCAGTGTAGTAGAAGTAATGAATAGAAGCGTAAGTCAACGCGCTGCTCACGTTCCATGTGTCATGGGCTACGCTGAAATCTTATCTACTCACAAGAGATTCGTTTCGACTCTCAGATAGCTTCATGTCTAAGTGAGAATAACCTTTCGTGGTAGAGCAGGTTGAGAAGAACATTCATGCGATTTTTCTTCTATAGACGAATGCGCTGCATCACTAGTAGTGTTGCAGAAGGAAAAACAGTGGAACGAAGAACAGGAACGCAAAAAGGGCTATTTGGTGTGTTTGTCACATCACTCCAGAGTAAATTTTAATAACCAGTCTGTGTCTCTCAATCTCCCTGCTATTTACCTCATGTGATGTGATTAGATAAAACTTCATGTGTTCATCAAGGTTGGTGTATGTCGAGGTAAAAATGAAACCCCGTGTGGAACCTCGCAGGATCACACGAGAGTTTCAATGGCTCTGCTATGCCTTTTATAAAACCATCGCATGGACTGACCGAGCTATAGCTCTTATGTGATCACATGATGTGATGTTGGGAGTTTTGACCAAATTACTACCACCCCAGAAAAACAATTTTCCGTGAGTGCTGCCTTTAAAGCACTTTTCAGATGGAGAGATTCTTGTTTTCGAATGTTAGAGGACGTCCCACACGCACTTTCCTCAGTCTTGTGCAAGTTGCTTTACTTATTATGGACTTTGAAATAATCCTCCCCTTTGCCACGCAGACACTTTATTATGTCTCCTGTTATACTCACAACTACCTTCGTCATCAAGAAGAACAGCTCAAGATTATTTGATTGTACAGCTCGCAACTTATATGAACAGAGAATGTATAGACTTTAAACTTTGGAGTTGTTTCGCTATCTCAACTACTGCTGCTTTCAGTAAGCACGCTGATTTTTAGATGTGCTACTCGATCTAAGTTAGGTGTTTTTGTTTAGCAAATTTCATCTTTGATGCTCGAAACGAAACTTACCCGGTTTATTTTCTGTACACTTTATTTCTTCTTGATTCGCAGTTATGCTTATCTTGGTCATTTGCAGGATCCCATGCTCTATTCGTCCAAGGACTCCCTTCAGTCACGTATGCACAGCTAAATATGCACGTCCGGAGTTCTTTCAACTCCTTTTTGATCGAGCGATAAATGGAAGTTTGTTCTTTCTGCGGACGCAACTAGATTTGTTTTATTTATATGTATTCAAGCTTTTGAACGTATATTTCTAGTTGAACCTATCATTTTGAACGATATCTTAACAAGTAGACGTAGGAGCGAGAGATGCGAACAGTAATTCTGCCGGAGATCTAGCTAGTCAGCTGAGTAATGAGCTAAAGAGTAGCATCTGCGCTTACGTACTTGTGAAATCTGTATCTGGTATACGGTTGTTCTGACTTATCCTCTCTGATACTACGTTATTTATGTTTGGAGATAGAACTTTTTTGCAGTTTGCGTGAAGTTTTTGCTTTCTTTCTGCACTCGTTTTAAATAAACAAATATATGAGGGCTAATTTTCGGTGTACGAAAGAGTAAATCGTCGTGCTTTTCAGCCTTTCTCTTCATGTACAGGCGTTATATAACCATACTTGGGATACTCAGAAAAAAGCTCTGACCTCCTTCACTTTGGATGCCAGAGGTTCGGTGACCCTTCACTTCTTTTATCAAGAAAAAAGTGGAAATTAGACTTTTAAAGGAAATCATACGCAGGAAGACAGAAGCTCAGATTGTTCAAAAAAGTTGCCGAATTTTAAATTCGCGCCGAAAGACGTTGGTTCAATTGAGCCGCACTATCTTCCACTGGTTCGTCCCAGGTGATAGTGTTGTCCACCAACATCACCACTCGCATCCATGTCTGACTTGAATGGGTTGTCGCTGGAATTTTTGCATATTGAGTTTTTTTTTCGCAGAGAGTAGCATAGGATTCAGCTTAGGGCATTCCCTATTGATGGTCGAGCTTCAGGCTTCATCCTCTCACTTGCCCTCCGTTTGGAGTCGATTTTTGGGCATCTGCAGCACAAATTTCAAAAATTTTCTCCGCCTAGGACCCAATGGGCCTCCGGCGTCGCATGAGAGGAAAGCTTTGCTTTCGCAGAGCTTTCCTGCAAGATTTTCATTTAAGGGCCAGGTTTGATTCCCTCCTCGCTCTACAAGCTAACTGCGATTTTTAGAATTTCTCCATTTCCCGTATTAGCGGATTTCGGGAATTTTCTCGATCTTTGTAAAAAAAATGACAGAGATGCTAAGCAAAAAAATCAGGATCGTTGAAAAACTATACCGCAGCCTTGCGTCATATTTTCCTCACGAATCCTGTTTTTAGAAAAGTTTTGGAGTTATTCCACGTTTCTGTCGAATTTCGACACAAACTTGGACCTGATATTTATTTTCTTGCTTATGCGGCGGAAGTTATTCGGTGCATGGTATACGCTATTGCACCGAATTTTAGCGTCGATATCGTATGCGCGCAGATAACTGACTTAGCGGCGAGGTTGATTTTTAAAAACAATTTAAATTATTGATTTAAAATATCGGTTTTCATTTTAAAAAATTTTAGAATTTTTTGAAAATTTTTACAGTCGATTTTCTTTGGCCCCACCCCAGACCCGCCCACTTTTGGTCTGAGG
>KN549210.1:196880-208175 GCA_000797555.1 Oesophagostomum dentatum | reverse complement strand
AATTTACAATCGATTTTCGTTGGCCCCGCCCTAGCCTCGCCCATTTTCCGCATGAGAGGGCGCCTCCCCTCCCCCGCAAAAAATTCCTGAGACTGCCGCTGGGAATGACGGGTGGGTACCCGTATCTTTTGCGTAAGTCTGCTAAGGAAGGTTTTGTTGTTATTTTTGGTCCTTCTAAAACTAGGCGATTCTTACAGTACAATGAGATAGATGATAGTTTGAGCGTTAGCACTGCTCGTAGGTTATATTTTCTACTCAGACAAATCTTCGGAACTTTCGCGGAGCCTAGTTTGTATTGACGGCTGAAAATCTGTATTTTCGGAACTTCCACGCGAAAATGACGTCACCGGCGAGAATCTTCGGAATCTTCCGCAGAGGTACTGCGGGAGTTCAGAGCTCCCGCAACTGCCTCGAGATGGTTTGGAGCTTCCGCGGAGCTTTAAGCCCCACCATTCTAGGAATCTAGCGCCCATCGGAACTTCCGCGAAGCCGATTCTGCCTGGGCTCTGCAGAAGTTCTCATGGCGACGGCGGAACTTCGGAACTTTCGCGGAGCTTAAATTCGTTCCACTTTGAGCATGAAGCTCGCCTCCGGTACACAGCCAGACAAATGGGCACTCTTCCGAAAGAGTGGCTGTATCGAGGAAAGAGCAAGAAAGCATGAGTACCGCGCAGAGAAGTTGCTCATGCTCCAAGTTTTGAAGAAGATGTTCTCTCCATGACGAAGCCAGCTAGCTGTCGAAGATACATGGAGAAAATTTACGAAATGCTCCTGATCCGCCTTGCCGCAGTTCCAACCTTTCCGCAAGGCTTGATCGCATCCCGTCGCAGGGCTTAATCGCAACCCTCCGCTGCGCTAAGTCGGACCCCTCCACGGCATATGCCGGGAAGCCGCGAAAGGCTTCTCCCCCCCCCCCCTGCCCGCGTACCCCTCCGCAGGTGACCAGCTCGAGGGATGCGATTATGCGATTAAACCACGCGGATGGTTCCGAGCTGGTGTCTAAGCAGAACCCCGGTAGGATAGCGACCACATGGACCAAGGCTAGCTGGCTTTGTTCATGTAAAAAGAAGCATAGCGCTTATGAGAGAGCATGACTGGTGCAGGAATAACCAACTAAGGAAACACGCAAAAAAGCGAAAGACGGACCAAATATTTTTGAACACGTAACACTAGGGCCCGTAGTAATCCCCCCGAAATTGTCACAACATTTACGAGCCAAGTTCGTGACAGCTCGAGACGTGACATGAGGATGTCGTGAACTCGGCACGAGCCATTTCGAGCGGCAGCCTTCTGTGCAAAACTGGACACCGGAAAGGACTCGAACGTGCCTGGTCCGTGCATGCAAAGCGCTCACTAACACTGCGCTATAGCGACACAACATCAACTTGTGCTAAGCTCTCTTGTCATGGATATGTCCGAGGATAGACGAAAAATGGAGCATTGAAAGCAAAGTTTCCAAGAATAGAAAAGGACCTCTTCCAAGGTTAACGCTAGGTAGTTGCTCGGTTGTACGTTAAATGCACTGACACTGGTGAAATCTAGAACAATATTTGCTGTTTAGTGCAGAATTACATAACCAGCACTTCGGGAATTGTTGTCAAAACTCGCAGTGCGGAACTAACTCATTCTCACTGCCAAACGGACTCCTTCAGAAGTCACTGCTAAACTACTGGTTCGATTGCGTGTAAAACAACAGTTTAAAAAAACTTCCAGATTATTTGGCTGTTTGACGCAATTTAATTACCACCGCTTTAGGTATGTTATGAAAGCCTGACGTTTCATGTTCATTGTAGTGCGTATCTGTTCTATTTTCGGCATCATTAGTTGTTAATTAATAGTGCTTGCTTAACTAGAAGTCTATCCTAATTTCGGCTCATTTGGTCATGGATAATGTTTGTGATAGGCAACTGCCCGTCTTTAACTTCTTCATTATATGCGGCAAAAAAAATTTTGAATTCGAAATTTTGAATTATTTAAGACTGGATCATTAAGGTTAAAGCATTTCATTCAACATTTATTCCAAAATATTAAGCTATCAGGAGATTTGCCGTCAATGATCGTGCATCAGTTGAACGTTGTATCCTGTAGAAACCATAAAACTTGCACGGCTTCGCTTTCCAGATGAACTCTTCAAGTTGTTCCCCTCTGGCATTGCGGCGACACCTAAAAAGTTGCTGTTTAATGAGTTATTTCAACAAAAAAAGCAAGCTTTGTTATACCCAACGTTTCCTTAGAATTGCTAGATATTCGCCAAGTCCGTATAAATCAACCAAGATTTTTCAACATATTGGCTGCACCGCAGCTAAAAGTAGCATTCGCCGAAAAGTAAAAATAAGCTTTTTCAATTTTTTCTATTAGGTTGGTGCAAATGAAACTTCCGCAAACGCTACTTCGGGTTTGACGACCCATAACTACGAACAGCATCAGCTATATGGGCAATCCTATATATTTCCAGAATTAGCTGATCATGCCTAATCTAAGGGCTGCTAAAACTTTTGCAAACATTCTAATTCTCGAGCTTTACAATGGAAAATGTCCAAAAAGTCTATTTCGATAAGCTTCACTTTGCAGAATTTTACCAAGTCGTAGGAGCAGTGTTGACGTGAAGTTTTAAGGTAGATAAAAAGAGAATGCCCTGAAAAATGTATGAGAATTATTTCGGCAGCACAGCTTTTCTCTACAAAATTTTAGCCTCTGAAAACCGAAAAGTGTGCTGAAAAAGCGGAGCGTTGGCATACCTCGAAATCGTGAAATCTTCTAGTTTTTCACTTTATAATTTTCACATGGATCCCCAGGCAGTCATGCTATGCTCCGTTTACACTACGGTGTCGTCCTTAACTACTGACATAATCACGACCGCCCAACTTCTACCAAGGGTTAGCAGTGACCATTGATATGCGCTTGAAATAGAGCCCAATTTCGAGTCTTATATCTCCGCCCAAATTGTTTAAGAAAACATGATCACCATGAGGTTTGATATCAATTACCTTGTAGAATACTATAACCAGAGTCAAGCGTACCAATGCGACTCACTCGCCTCCAAGGCGACCTCTCCCCTCTTCTGAACAGAGGTTTTCGACCCCCTACTGTGGGAGAAATAAACTCTTGAAACAGGGAAGTACGAAAAGGTTAGGGCTAAATAATGCAGAAAATGCCGTCATAACTAGCTAGAAAACGGCCAACTAACGCATGCGCGCGTGCACGGCGCGGTTCCCTCAAAAAGTGAGAGAAGCAGGGTGCACAGAAACTCGATTAACTTACTGGAAACGGAAAAGAAATGAGGAACCTCCCACATTAAATGAGAGAAGAGGATCTGATCTATCGTTTGGACTAAGTAAGGCTTTAGAACATTCTTAATACCTAGAACACTATACGCTCCAACATCGCTGTTTTTTGAATTTTAGAAAAAGTAGGAAAATTACCAATGTTTATCGTTGTACAGTTCTTTAGCATTTGAGTCTTTTGGCAATTCTTTTAGAAGATTCTACAGAATAAATCTTCTTCTCTGGAAAGGTATATAAATTTCATGAGCTTGTTTCCTTTTTCGAGGACTTACGCATGCTTTTATGAACCCTAGCCTAGTTTTTCCATTTCTCAAGAGTTTGTGCGCCCAACGGGCGTTTACGCGCTGCAACGGCAAATGTTGCACCAAGCTAAAATTCGAATTTTCCATGGTCGTACCGGGTAGCATCAATGCTTACGGAATGTTAGCGTTTAGAAGAGTTTTTCTGCGTATGCTGGCAAGTTGAGTCAAATTCAAATGACTTTTGAGGTTTACCTGTAATTTTTAGGCCTTGATGGCAAGCTATTTCGAATGCGAGATCCTCCGCGTACTCGCCGTATAGCAATTACAAATTCGAACAGTCAAAATTTTCGCAAAATCGGTTATTCAACAGCATACGCAGGGGTAAATGAGGCACGTATCACACGCTTGGTTGAACTACTTGAACATAATCATTTCATAATAAAAGAAAAGCGAAAAGATAAGGATATGGGCAACTAACCTTACATTTTAGCCGTTTTTCTCACTCCCTCATCAGCGCCTTCTTCATGAACATTGTAGATTTACAAATATCTTTCTTGATATCTGAAAGTATAAGGAGTTAAATTAGTCGGAATAGTGCAAAGTATTCATACTTTGCAGTGTAGGTATGGACATAACATAAACAGCACGAAGAACAACAAAACGAAAAAGAACTAAAAATAGCTGGGAATTCTGTGCGTTAGCCGTCGACCAGTCATCATAGTCGTGTTCTACGTACAAAGTAAGCAATTTTACGAGCTCACGGCTGTTACGAGCTTTCGTACACGAGGGTATGACTCTCGTAACACGCTGCGTCTTTGCGCTCGGCACACTATTTCCCACCATCTTTGACGTCGTGAGTGTCGCGATGTCGCGAGCTCGTGACTTCGCGACGGGGGACGGAGGTTACTTTCGGGTGTCAATTACACGGGCGCAGCGCGCGCGTCTTGTCGACCCTCCGCTAGCAGCAAGTGAGTTACGGTTCCACAACCGCGCGCGGACAACTCGTCCACAAATTATGGAAGGGCACACACGAATTTCATAAATATATTTCAGTATGATTAGGAACTGTAGTGCAGTGAAGGACAAAGCAGGAGAAAAGTGGGGTTGCAAAATGTTTTACGTTAAAATTTATACGCTTTTAAAGTAGTATGATTAGAAACTGTAGTGATTTCAATTCTTTTCCTATGAAAAATTAGAGCAGGGTTGTACATTTCTAGCTCTAGAACTCGTTTTAAACAAAACCAGCTTCTTGTCATGCCTTCTTATACCCACACAGATAAAGGGTAACTAAGCCAGGTATAGGGGGACTACAGAAACTTATTTTTTGGTGTAACCCTTTGCCATAAACATCCCCAAAAGATCAAAAGCGCTGGAAAAATCTTCATTCTGTCTCAGAAGTTAAAGAGAGTGTTTCATAAAAACTTCTTTTGTTGGATTTTCCTAGTAGATCTAAAAGGAAGGACAAGTTTTGAAACCCATCTCAGCAGCATTCTCAAAACGGGCCCATTTTAGAGGAAAAACTTAACAAGGATGACTTGCTTACAAATAAAACTGAGTCAGCCAAAGTGCATAAGCCAAATGCAGTCCCAACTGCAGTCCAAATCTGACCTATTTTCCATAGTAGATGTTAACTTGCCCTAGGAACAACGATGACCTCTTTTGCCCAAGCTGCTGTTCCCACCAGCAAATGGAGTGGCAAGTACATATTTTGCTCTGTCACTTCTACAGGCAATCGTTAAGACAGGGGTTGAAAGGGTATTAGATCAATCCATGTTCGACATTTGCAACTGTTTACTTCACATATCCATTTCTTGCTTGCAGATCCACATGCGCTGCCTCGTAGAATCATGGTACGAAAGATTACAGCGGAAAGAGTCACCGAGTTTAAGTATGTCTTCCTAGTGAAAATTCTTCTATACGTATGCTTTTAAGACGCTATACAAGATATTTCTTGGTTTTTTGCCTAAATACAGCACCGTCTGTGCCGCCTTTAAAATCTGCGAAATAAACGCAATTTCGCGTCGCAAGCGCCGCATGGCCGTAAGTTACTTCAGCGTTGGAAATTTGCGAAACCAACTGGACCGTTGAAATCAGCGTCCACTAATCCATCCAAAGCTAGCTTCAAACCCTCAGAATTCCAAAATTTTGCGTATGATGACATCACTACTGTTACTTGCCACCTATGCTGGAGAGAGATAGTAAACTCTCGCGTAGTTGTATTCAGAGGAATCTGCACACCGTAGGAGAAGACTCGAGTAAACATGTCTAGTGTCACAATTATATGCGCACTCCTAAAAATCCCGTCAGTTTTTTAATTTTTTTCAAATTTTGTTCGTGACAATTCAAGTTTTCCACTTTTGGTAAGTCCTCCCTGAAGACAATTCCTTCACCTCAGATGCTCATATTGTTATTACATTTTTATTATATTGTGTCTTTTTCTCCATTTTATTTCTTCTAGTTCGGTCCCCATAAGGAGTTTTAGTTCCCGGGGATGACCTAGGCCAAGGACAGGAGGCGTGGCCTCGACCCTATATCCGCTGGACATATAGCGCGATATTGATCCAGTCAGTAACGGTTTAAATGACCACTGAAGTAAATGATCTTTTGAGAGGATATAAATGCGAACCGTGATGGAATAGGTGTAGAAATACCAAACCAAATGAATTTAGAGTGTATTAGCTTCCAAAAATAGTTAGTTAGAAAACTCTTGTATTTTCAGCTCATATAATATTAGGTTGAGTCGAAAGTCCTGTCGTAATTTGCGATTTTAACTTTAAACTAAATAATTTTGGAATCAATGAAGCTCCTGGCTCCAGATATGCAATGCTGGTGGCCAACACCTTAAGCTTTCTATAGATTACCTCGTTCATTAGATTTCTTCATAAGCAAGCCTTTTGCAATCGAGAAAGACACATTAGTCAAATTTCGTGCCGTCACTTTGCGTATTTTTTTCTCTACCCATATAATTCTTCAACAAGGAACAAAATGACTGCTTGACAGGGCAACGTCTTGAGAATACGGCGGATCACAAGATAGTTCCCAATGCGGCTTCTTTCAAAAAGTTCGGGCAGTGTCATTTTGGTAGGGTCGCGCGTAGATCCAATGAAAAATTATTTTTCCCCTTCAACACTGACGATGACGTAGCTTAGGATGCAAATATTGCCATCATGTTCCGCAAACCTTTATCGCTACAGTGTACCACATTTGCAGCAGCTCTCACAGTTCTGCAACACAAACGATTTATTTGATTACAGAAAAACCCTCCCCTGTGTCGCTTAATTAAAATTTTCGTGCAGCTCTTATAACGAAGCTTATCAGGAGCTACCTATGCGCGTTGTTCTCCTATACGTTGCCAAAGTCATGCATGGTAATCACCTGGCCGGGGAGTTTCATAGCACTTTAATTTTTGAAGAGGTTCCTAGAGGTAGATGTCTGCGCTAATGTTGTGGGCGCCTAACAGTCATATGAAGCACAAATCCCTCCAGTTTTCTTGGTGACTGCCAGGAAGCCCAAACTTTGTGAAGATTTTAAAGCTACTGGATTCCTCTATCGGAGAACCACAGCTTGCCTCTTGTTCTTTTAATCTGGCAGTGCAGTGACTTCAAATCTAAAAATAAAGCTAGCTTAGAACATGAGATCACGATTTTTTGTCAGGAGAAGAATGAGACAAACTTTAAATGTGGTCATGTGTGCAGGTACTCGACTTTATGTATGCAGTATATGTTACCGAGATTTGACCAAAAATTCGGCAGATACTGAAAAAACTAAATTTTGGGCATTTTGACATTTCTTTTTAAAATCAAATATTTCTGGATCTATGCAAGCTTTCGTGGAGCCAAACCAACTCGTTTGTAGCTAAAGTTCAAGGCTTTCGACTACCACTGATATTGATCTGTATCTTTTGTGGATCCTTCTGTTTTGTGTTCGCGAACTGATTACGACAAGACTTTCGACTCAACCTAATAGAAATCTGGATGCTTTCCGGCAGATATCAGGCACATAATAACTGCATTCTCGTCAGGTGCTGACCTAAACACTGGAGTTACTTGGATGAATCGTGCAGACGGACATTGCAGGCGGCGTCGGCGCCTACGGTTATATGTGGCATGACATCCGACGGTCGCATGCGTAATAGGCTGTGAAGGCTGTTTGTACTGCCTATGTTTAAAGAAATCTAGATAAGGCAAGGTTTTGAAATTCTTCAGGGGAGACGTCAGTCCAATTTTTCCATTTCTGCTTTTCTGCTGGAACAGAAATTTCACGCAACGTGAAAATAAATGGATTTCTCACCCTTCCGCGGTTCTTTGGTTAAAAACTTTTGAAGCGATGATTTTTAGAATAAGCAGGAAAATCGGTTCGTTTCGTCAAAAACAACTACATACGATAAAACGGAGAAAAAGACACAATATAATAAAAATATAGTAACAATATGAGCATCTGAGGTGAAGGAATTGTCTTCAGGGAGGACTTACCAAAAGTGGAAAACTTGAATTGTCACAAACAAAATTTGAAAAAAATTAAAAACTGACGGGATTTTTAGGAGTGCGCATATAATTATGACACTAGACATGTTTACTCGAGTCTTCTTCTACGGTGTGCAGATTCCTCTGAATACAACTTCGCGAGAGTTTACTATCTCTCACCAGCATAGGTGGCAAGTAACAGTAGTGATGTCATCAAACGCAAAATTTTGGAATTCTGAGGGTTTGAAGCTAGCTTTGGATGGATTAGTGGACGCTGATTTCAACGGTCCAGTTGGTTTCGCAAATTTCCAACGCTGAAGTAACTTACGGCCATGCGGCGCTTGCGACGCGACATTGCGTTTATTTCGCAGATTTTAAAGGCGGCACAGACGGTGCTGTACGCCACTAGGAAGGCCAGCGCCCTAGACTTCCTTCCCCTATGGACGAGTTGTCTGCCCGCGATAGTTGCCAGCTGCAGCCTGCGCGCGCGTCCACAGTTGACAGCCAGAAGTAACGGGATACACCCCTTCGCGACATGTTCGCAACATCCTCACGCGCCTATCCTACAGCGTGTGGGCAGGCGTGAGCTACCTCGCGCCTGGCTCGTACTTGTCACGAGCTCGTAAGTTCGTGACATCGGGGGGTTTACTACGGGCCTAGATGTGGGAAATAAAAGAACCGTGTCATCAACTATTCAAAAGCCTGCTCGAGAGCAAAAAACGGACATATCGGCCTGAAATGAGCAAAGCTAATAGTAGAGAGCAGCTGATGTCGAATTAAAGCTTGTTATCCAACTATTCCTCGTGAGTCTGTCTGTAAAACACAAAACGTTGCGTTGAAAACTGACGTAAAAATGACATGCCCAGATTTTTCTTGTTTAGTAAGCTCTCCACCTTTATGTTGGTGGCCACCACGTGTCTTTGAAGTATACTCAGAGCCAGTCACTGTCCATATTGGAAGCGAAACATTTTTAAGAAGTAAGGGAACACTGGTTCAATCGGATTCTTTTACAGCAAGACAGATCCTAATATTCACTGAGCAAAAAATCTTTTTTAACGTATATGAGGGTTCTTCCAGAAAAATGCCTCATGTCGTACCGTAGGCAAGCGTGAATGAGCAGTTCTGTAGGAAAGAAATCAACGGATATTGGTCACACTCTTTCACAAGGATGTGCACAAAATTCAGCTTTTCTTTTTATGAAAAAAAACGCTCATTGTTCAAAGGTGTCATATAATTATGAGACATGCGAAAAATCTTCAAAAATTCATAAAAGAGGCATTATATGCCTTACACGTACAGAAATCTGTTCTGGGGGTATTTTTGCATGCTGATTAAGATAAAATATCGTCGGGCTGCTGTCTTGCCGAGATAGAAAGTTACTGCACAAAAATGGGGGTGTCATATAATTACGAAACGCATTGTATATTGTTTTACAAGAGCTATTCTGCAAGTGCTGGTAAATTGCGTCAAAGTTGGGCAGTTTTTAAGATATCAGGCTTCAATGAAAAAGTCTCAGAAGCGAGGTTCTCTGCGGACCCCTCGGATATGATATAATCGGAAATTCCTATGATACGATATACTCGGAAACCTTGCTCTGTTGCACGGAAACCTCGCACTTCGAAAAAGTCCTCTGATTGGTGGTGAAATAAGCCGAAAACTGAGCGGGTTGAAGGGAGATCCGAAATGAAGGTCCCCCTCTCGAGCCTTGGAAAAGTGAAGGTCCTCGGCATAAATTTGGAGGGTATTCCACCTATGAAACTAAGAATGAACCTGACTGCAATCTAAAGCTCACCTCCACGTAACGGAAAGTTGACTTTCCCAGGGTGTTCCAACCAACGTCACCGTAGTTTTTTCGACCCCAGATACTGACAAGCACGCTATCTATTACATCAAGCATTGTTTATAGCGACTGCAGCGAATAAATAGATATTTTTGGATCATCTCCGTAGATTGTACAGCCGGTATTGGTAGCAAGGTATTGTGACAGTTCATTGGCGCAGAAACACGAGCGGTCCCAAGCAAGTTCTTTGAGGGAGAATGCTCGAAGTGAGGTACTTGTGGTAGGGCTATTTATGATTGCTTGCTGTCTTTTTTTTCAGGACCCATATGTAATAAAAGTTAGCAATGGGAGGAAATATGCGGTTTTCGAGTGGAAATAGCTATATTGGATACGGGCCCTGGATACTGTGAAAATGTTCCCAGTGTAAACGTTTTTCCACTGGTAAATTGCTTATTGGATAGCAATTTCCACTGGAAATACTTGTATTGAGAGGCGTTCTTCCAGCACAAGTAGTTATATTGGATGCGGGCCTAGGAATGACGTTATTAACGGGAGGCCACCGCGTAGGGCAAGTGCTTCATTCGATGGCTCAAATATATTCCATTTAAAAATCTGCATTTATTGTCGAATAATCTGTCGCGAAGGCTTGAACGACGAATCTAATACACCATGTCTTTGCCTAGTTGCGAAGTATAAGTGTGGCCGCAACTAAACTATTGTGCGTAGCTACATGTGAAGCCACCTCAACATCTCAGCTCGACAAGCAAGCAATCCAGTGTAAAACAATTATTATTCATAATACCGTCGCTAAGCACTTGTTACAGAGTTTATTACATGCCGAACAATGTCCATAAAAGTATCCGCAAAATATTTTCATGTACTTCCTATCTTAACGCTTCTGTCGGCTCAGGATAAATATCAAATGAACAAAGATTTTTGGAACTGTCCTACAGCCCAGTAAAAAATTGGAAGGGGTCAATTTTTAAAAACAATTTTTCTTATTAACTTGAAAGATTTTTGAACTTACAAGGGAAGGTTGCGAAATTACCATGAGTATTCGAAATAAGACCAATACAGTTTTGTAACAAATTTGATGGCGATTCAGAATCCGCACTTTGTTTTTGCATAGGACCTACCGGAAGCCGGCCGCGACTGCCTGAAGATCGGCCGCCCACTGAGAAAATGATGGTTTTTCGCGCGAGGGACGCAGTATAATATCACTATGGCATCTTGCGTTAGTAAAGCCTACCATTTGCCATCTAAACTACTCACTCATGGTGTAGAACGTGCGAAAAACCATCATCTTCTCAGTTAATTGCCTATTTCGGGGAGCTGATTCTGAATCGCCATCAAATTTGCTACAAAACCGTAGAGGTCTCGTTTCGAAAACCCACGGTAAGTTCACAACCTTTCCTTGATAGAAAAATTCTTTTAAAATTTTAAAACCAATTTAACCTTGGCTCCACTCCTGGCCCTGTTGCTTTTGGCCTGAGGCCCCACTGCGTGAAAAATTTCTGCGACCGTCA
>KN549210.1:139038-152702 GCA_000797555.1 Oesophagostomum dentatum | reverse complement strand
TGCACAGGCCCTTTTGCCCTACACGCCGCAAACAAGCTGACATAGGCAGCGATAACTTTTAGAAAAATAAAATGGGAGAGAAATAAAGTGGCTTAGACTATATGTTGTGCAGCAGAGCATAGCACCTAAAACAGCCGTCGTCTGCAACTGCAGTTTTTTTTTGGGTGCAACATGCCGATCACGACCTGCAGCCATTGCAATCCCAACGATTTCCGTCGATGTCTGTGAATTGTCAAAAGAGGCCAGACTCCTGGTGGCGGTCCGAGACCGTTCACTATCGGCAGCGCAGCGGCCATTGACCAGCCCCTCCCACCATTCCCGTCTTCCGATCGATCTCGAACGCGGCCCAGCAAATAAAGAAGGGGGGGGGGAGTGGTGGGAGGGGCCGACCAATGGTCGACGGCTGTTTTCTCCCTCTCATTGTGGTGAACATTCTCGGACCCTTTGACACTAATCATCGACGATCACAAGCGAAATCGCAGCCATTGACGGTCTTCGTCCCTATCGTTGTATGTTGAAAGAAGCTAAAATTCATAGTTGACTACCCCAGTAGTAAGCGTCGACGAAACCTTGTCGCCGCGATTATAGATGCTGTACTCTGCAGTGCCATCATACCTTTGCGATTCAGTTCATAATGGAATCTGATTGATGGTTTCCGCCGTAAATCGTGGATTCTTCACCACAGAGGCACAAATATCCTTTTCACAAAGGAATTCAGCCACGAACCCCTTTGAAATATCATTTTAAGAATGATTCGACTGAGTCCTTTCGCGCCCAACTTCTTCACGCTGAACAAAGAAGGAACGAACTGAAGGCGGCGAACGACACTTTACAGTCAAACAACGCTCAGCTTCAGCAGAGGATAGCTGTCTTGAACCAACAGTGAGATTTTTTGTTTTTCTTCCACTTATTTTCACTTCTTAGCAAGAATGCGCATACACGGATTAGGAGGATAAGGAGTGTGACAGTCCTCATCTGATAGTTTGTAACCTGGCTAGAAATACATTTCCCATTTGTTATTGTTCCAAGCCGGACATGCCTTTTCCTTGTATAAAGAGTCCTTTCAGCTTCGACGGTTTTTCTGAAGCAACTTCTGGTTTTGATAGGTAGTGTGCTTGAATTTTTGTCGTCCCTTCAATCACAAAACGATGCGAGCGACCCAGGGTTAGCCATATTAAAGTGAGCAAGAAACTCGCGATGCCTTGAGCATTGCGCACGCACTAGAACCCATAGGTGTGATACTCGAAGAAGAAGCTTCGATTTCCTTCACTCTGGTTTGAATCTGGATCGCACACCCTTCATTTTGCATTAAAAAACTTTAAAAATTGAGGAAGTAAAGTTGTAAGGAGGACCGAAGAAGAGGCAACTGAACTAAAAATGCAGGAAGAGAGGGAAAATGCAGAGACTGAAGCTGGATTAGAAGCGGAAATGGGTGCATCATGAGTATACGCGTCCCGATGTGGGGTTCTCGCACGGAAAACATTGCATTGCGTGTTCGTTGGAGGGCTCGGCGACGTGATGACTCGTCGAGAAACGTTATGAAATTGGGAAAAAAATGCTTAAAAGTGTATTTAGGTAGTTGAGCGGCCTTTGCGAGGGTATCGGGCAACTCAGCATAAGAAATGCTTTCGACACATATAGAATACGAAACTTATTTTTTTCTTGGGTTCGGGAAAGGTATTACAGCCAACTCAGTTCAACGGCTGCATCACTTACGCCAAAGACAGCCCCGTTAACCATTGTGATGCAGCCGATGAACTGGGTTGGCTGTAATACCTTTCCCGCGCCCAAGAAAAAAAAAGTTTTGTGTTCTATATGGATCGAAAGCATTTTTTATGCTGAGTCGCCCTGGTACCCTCGCAAAGGTCGCTCAACTACCTAAATAAACTTTTAAGCACTTTCATGCGGGGATCCTCCATTGGAAGGCATTTACTCATTATTTCGTCTCGTTGACACCCTTCACTTTTAGAGCTGCGAGACACCCTCAGACACCATTCACTTTTGGAGCCCGGCTGCGCCCTATCGCAGCTATGCTAGAACACGAGCGGTTGAGCTCGGTTTGAAAAGCTTGGCACTGATTGAGCGCGTCTGCAAAACATGCTCGCATTCGTATATGGAAGTTCACGAGTTTCTTGCTCCCCTATACCTCTTCTGTGACAGAGTCATGCCTTTATATCCGTTTGATGCAGTTGCAGCTGACATTAGAAGACTGTATCTTCCATATTATAGCGCTTTTCAAAAATATTTAGACACTTCTGCGTCTTTTCCGGCTCTTTCATCTGGACTTTCCCATGATGTAGTGCGTTCCCCATGCTCTGACCAGTTGTTGCAATGGTGGCACAAACCAGAAGTTGGCGCAAACCAAAAGTGACTAAATATTTTTGAAAAGCATCATAGTTGTTCGTCGCGAGTATTTGTTCATACAAGCTTGTCGTTATTCTGTTGAGCACTTCTACTTGAGATTACTTGACCTCTGGGCTTTACTTCAAAGAACAGCACTGAGGGTCTAGTACCGGCAGCAAAAACACACGCCAGTGAGAACGGGTAACCTGCTGCGTGCGAGCTGCTTTTACTTGGAAAAGCTTGTATCGTTTGGAAGAAAAATGAAAAAGGCAACTGTTTCCCTTATAAACTTCCGGTGTCAGCAGAAAGAAAGGGAACGGGTTGTTTCGACACGACGGGAAGCGGTATCTGCTGTTCATGTCTCGCGCCGTCTGCGCCTTTTTGAACGTAATCCCTCTCGGCTGTTCTCGCTTCTGCCACCTTTCACATGCTTTGTAGTTTCAGTCCCTATACCTTCCTCCTTTCAGACATGTTGCGCTGAAGAAGGAGTTAGATGAGAAGAAAACAGAACTAGAAGATCTTCTTACTGAAGGTATCACGCCATTGTAGCTCCCTCTGATTATGATATACTCATGTGATTTCAGGGAAGCGTCTTTCTGATCACTCAGGCAAGCAGGCGCGAGAGATAAGAAGGTTGAAGAATGAGCTCACTGAACTAGAAAAGGTTAAACAGGAGAGAAAACGTTTGAAAGACGAGAAATTGCGTGCTGAAGAGACAATTGAGCTTCAGAAAGAAGAAATCACTTCTCTGAAAGGTATGATCTAATCTACAGTATCAAAGCTGTCGTCTAGTCTATGCGGAAGTTCTGCAAAAATAGGCATGGTTTACCTTTGTAAACGCTAACGAATCCAAGAACACTATACTGGACGCCTAATATAGTGCGTCACGAAGGTATAGGTCCACCTCCAGAACAGCTTTTGCTCAACTTGCATTAGTCGTGGGAGTCTGCCGTTTTCACCAACAGATTTAACATGCAAAGTAACCTCCAAGCCAAATTTTTACAGATGTAGCTCCTCTCTTGGTTATTAAATTCGACCTAGGTGGGTGTAGAGGCTGTATCAAACGTATAGGTCCGCCTACAGAAGCTTGTATTATCTCAAAGTCCTTTAACTAATCATCAGCAAACATTCATCTTTGCCTACGAAGAAGATGTTGGACAGGATGCCGTGCAGTGGAGTGGAGATTTTACCGCCAATGATTGTTTAGAAGGCTACATATCTCATTTTTCGACCATTTCCTATTCAAAATTGCTTTATTTTTCCTGGAATCTAAAGATCAGGACATCTTGCAGTTAGTTCATCAGTTTGAAGCCAGCAGAATAGATTATCGCCATTATTGGTTCAAAATCTCATGGTTACTAAGATTGGCGTGGCTGCATTGAGAAGTCACTTAACCGCATTATGTGCCCATGAGGAGTTCTGAAGGCGATAGCGTTGTGGCGACTGCAGGAACAGGCCTCAGAATGCATAAGCGTGTCTCTCAGATGCCAGGCAGCTGTGAACGAGCAAAATTCGTGACTCGCTTCATCAATAAACGGAGCCGTTTTTGGCCAATTTTTGCAGCTAAGCAACCTAATGCATGACAGGTTGGAGAACTATCAAGAACCTCAGCGGAATCTTCCCTATCGCTACCACAAGTCAAAATTTCCGTCTTACTTTAGAACATGCGACTATGACGGTTTTTCTCCGCAGAATTTGTGGGTTTGCGCTGTCTACAGGAAACCAAGTATTCACAAAACTAGGGTGTAAAAATGAGCCGAAAACGGTCCCCTTTACAGATGAAGCGAATCAGGAATTTTGCTCGTTCGCAGTTACCTGGCATCTGAAGGACACGTTTATACATTCTGAGGCCTATTCCTCCAGTCGCCAGAAACCGCTATCGCCTTCAGAACTCTTCAGGGGCACGTACTGCGGTGACGTTACTTCTCCTTGCGGCCATGCCAATCTTAGTAACCGTGAGATTTTGGACCAAAAATGCGAAACTGGTGGACTAACTGCAGGATGCCCTGATCTTTAGATTCCAGGGAAACTAAAGCAATTTTTAGACCGGAACTGGTCGGAAAATGGGATCTGTAGCCTTCTATAGTGCTTTTCAAAAATATTTAGACATTTTTAGTTTTTGCCGGTATCGGGAGCTCTGCGTCTTTCCCTGCTCTTTCGTCTGAACTCTCCTATTATGCAGTGTGCTCCCCCATGACCTGGCCATTTGTTGCAATGGTGGCGCAAACTAAAAGTGCCTAAATATTTTTGAAAGCGACTATATACAATAGCGAAGATGAAATCTCCATCCCACTGCATACAGCTGAAATCTCCATCCCACTGCATACAGCATGTCCAATAGCTTCTTCGTGATTAAATGTTTGCTGATGATTAGCTAAAAGGACTTTGAGATAATACGAGTTTTTGTAGGTAGACCTACTTTTGATGCATCCTCTAAACCCAGCTTGATCGAATTTAATAAGCAGGAGAGGAGCTACATCTGCAAAAATTTGGCTAAGGGGTTATTTTGCATGCTAAATCTATTGGTGAAAAAAGATTTCCAGTATTAATGCTGCAGATCAGAAGCTGTTCTGGAAGTGGATCTATACTATACGCACTGTAGAAACAGTGACTAAGCGGTATAGTTATAACATTCGAATACACAAATAATCGAGTAATTGAACTATTTGGAGCTGTAGGTAATGTTCGTATTCATATCTTACATCCTTTAGCACGCACGCACGTTGGGAGCATGCTCTTTAAATGTGATTTACGGAGTTAGTAGCGAATCAACTATGCTGGTATAGCGACTTTGTCGACTATTCACGTAATTCGAATAAATGGTTGGGTTCTTCACCAAAAATAAGTGGCTCTTTGTTAGATATGACAAACTTCCCCATTTTGTCGCAAATTATTGTTGCACACATTAAGAACTCGCGAAATCACTTCATATATCTCGAGTTTCAATTATCATTTTTTTCAGAGGGAGTTTTTATTCGAAATCATTCGAACATTCGATAATTA
Source organism: Oesophagostomum dentatum (assembly GCA_000797555.1). Taxonomy (NCBI): domain Eukaryota; kingdom Metazoa; phylum Nematoda; class Chromadorea; order Rhabditida; family Strongylidae; genus Oesophagostomum; species Oesophagostomum dentatum. The sequence continues at coordinate 147,356 of KN549210.1, read as the reverse complement.
CAACTGTACTAAGCAGTATGACTGAATATGTAGAGAAAATGAGCGCGCTAATTTTTTACTAATAAAAGTGTTTCCCAACCATAATGACCCCTCAAGGTTCGAAATGTTGGATTCAGTCTGCTTTGATTATTCATCGATTCCTTGAAGAACCTTATTTTTTCGGTCCACTACGAAGTTGCGAATAAGTAGTTTTTTGTCATTTCTTTTAAATTCTCCACTGAATATCCAAAACTGGTCCTCCACCATTATACGCGATATTATGTCCGTGTAATTCTACATATAAGAAGCGTCTGAATATTCCTATTAGGCCTATAAAATTCCGCAGTCGCACGCCTGGACAGTTCGTTGTGAGAGATGGACTTGAGGCGTGACTATCCGGAAGGGTCGCGGGAATGTGGAAACCTAGGAATTCTTTAGCCGGGGCTTTGCGAACTATACTTCAAGCTGTTCTCCTAGTCGTTGCTATGTTACGAAAGGGCTGTCCGGACCATTGGCAGACAGGGCAGCCAAAAAGGTTTTGTGAGTACTCATGCTAACTGATAAACGGGGCAGTCTTCGCAAGGTTGAAAGCTACCCTTTGTTTTGAAATCGAGGCCGATTCTGAGCCGCGCGCGCGGTCAGATTGACGCTGGAGCAGAGGTCAATCAGCTTACTGTGCTTCACTTCTGGCCAGAAGTCGAGTTTTTCTGTTTTCTTTCATTGTTGTCTATGTTTAGGGTTGCGTCAGTTGTACTAAAGCTTACTTTCTCGCTCAAATGAAAGCAGAATTAGTTGATCGACCTCTGCTCCATCGCCAAATTGGTCGCGCGCGCGCGGCTCAGAATCGGCCTCGATTTCAAAACAGAGGGTACGTCGCGAGCTTGCGTTTTTCCGGCAAGGGTTTGATTAACAACGTACGATTCCCTCCAACCCAAGAACATGTTGAAGTGGCACTGGAACTGAGGGCTGACAAAACCTCGAGCATATGGCGACCACCTGGGTAAGTTGCCCTTCACATGTACTAAACCCAATTCTTTGAACGTAGCACTTACGAAGAAAGGTCTTTTTACTCTGTTAACTTGACTGGAGATACTAGACTTGATTCCCAAAAGCAAATCAGGACTTGGAAATGCGTGAAATTCTCAATTCAGTGATTGCGCGCCCGCTGAGCAGTTGGTAGATCGCTTCCTCTGTCACACCGCCTCTACTTAGCTATCGTCCTCACCGTACTTTCATTATCTTGAGCCATATCCACACCGCGAGTCTCATCTTCTGCTCAGCCAGTCAAGAAAGGATCCAAGTGGATGTGTATCGGGTCCAGCATCTCGCCATCGGTTCAGAACAACATGAATGCTCAAATTGAAGCACTCATGAACGATGAATCCGTCCCAGGCCATCGTAGGGCAGTTCTTTGGTGTTTAATTGAAGATCACAAAGAGATGCACTCACTTTTTGAGCTAGAGAACTCATATATGAGATTAAAAAGCTTAGGGCCGAAAATGGTGGGCATAAATCTCTGCAGCCCGCTACCTCAAACCAGGTTTCTTCGTCCCCACTTACTCCTTCGCAGGTAGACCAAACAGCGCAGCATCAATAACCAATAGTTCCATAGCCTACCAGGAAACAGAGCGTCAATGCTCTGTAGTTGCAGCAGTAGTAGTGGGCTGCATAGATGACTCGACAACCGGCATTTGAGAGCTATTTGGAGACGGCGAATCTACAAATAAACTCTGTGACTGAGGTAGCTGAGAGACCTGATGAGAATGGATACGAGAAATACGAGCCATGCGTCGTTGCTCCCTTTCTTCTCTGGTTAAGGAAGGACGAATGTATATTCCTTTTGCAGAGAAGAAACGTAGTTTTGGCGCACGTTTCAGGATGAGTTCTAAGGAAGCTATTTTATTTCGCAATCTCCCCACCGAGTATCAATGAGATCAAGGTACTGATTCTGGTCGTTATTCCTATTCAGGCGCCAATGACAATGACGCTTCCGCTCCTGTGGCTTTCTCAAACTAAAGAGTAGTCGTCGGGCTTCATGTAGCAACCTCTCTTTAATGCTTTTGAATGCTATATCCTTAACAAAAAAAAAAAAAAAAAACAGAAATTCATTCGTTTTCGGTTTTGAAATCAAAAATTGGATATTGTAGCTATTACCGAAACGTGGCACAATAGTCTATCACATTTTCGTCAATTTTAAATGATCTTTTGACCATCTTTTGACCAACGCTTGTGAATTACTCTGCTGTGACATCGTCGTCAATTCCATAAGTGGAAGCCCTCCAAATTTACGCCAGAGACCTTCACTTTTCCAGGGCTCGAGAGGAGGACCTTCACTTTGGAGCTCCCTCCAACCCGCTCAGTTTTCGGCATACTTCAGCACCACTCAGAGGACTTTTTCCGAACGCGAGGTCCTCCTGCCATAGGACAGGATTTGTCCTCTCCAATGGTCTATTTAGTTTTACAACTGCTACTTTGCAAATGCTGGCAAATTGCATCAAAGTTGACCCTTTTTTTGACCCAATTTTACGTACGTTTTAGTTACTGGCTAATTTCTCTGTGAAGGAGGGGACTTTCTCCAAATGCGGAGTCCTCCTGAAGTAGGGGAAGGTTTGCCTTATCGAAAGATATGTCTAATTTTGCTGAGCTATTCGACAAATGCTGGCAAATTGCGTCAAAGTCGAGCGATTTTCAAGTTTTAACTGATAATATGAGACTTCATTGAAAAGCAGTTGAAAAGTTATCTCAAATGCGAGGTCCTCTCCGGACGCCTCTAATCGTGAGAAATCGAACGGTATATAACATTGCCATGATTCATCGGCTGGGAGCTGAGATCTCGCAGCGTGGCGTAATCATAGTGGGCTTACACCCGTTTCGTTTAAAGGACGCATAAAAACGGGCGTAAGCCAGTCATGACTACGCCCGGCTGCGGGATCTCAGCTCCCAGCCGATGAAACATGGTCATGTTATATATCATTCGATTTCTCACAATGAGAGGAGTCCGTGGAGGACCTCGCATTTGGGATTGCTTTTCAATGAAGCCTGATATTATCAGTTAAAGCTTAAAAATCGCTCGACTTTGACGCAATTTGCCAGCACTTGCCGAACAGCTCCTGCAAAACCAGATACGCCATCTTCGCTTATTACCTACCTCTTCGTAAATCTTCGCTTATTACAGGAGGACCTCGCATTTGGAAAAAGTCCTCTGAGTGTTGGTGAAATATGCGGAAAACTGCTATGAGAGCTAATCTTAGTGCGCTTTCCAGCTCAGCGCACACATCTGAGCCGTGTTATAGGAAAATGTTTTAGAAATATATTTAAAAATATTTAATAAATATTTAAACATTTAATGTTTTAATTTATAACAGTAATTCACTATTTTTTAAAATTTATCTAAGATGAATATTTTAAAAATATACTTAATAATAACAACAAAAATATATTCAAAAAATACCCAAACTTTCGTCGAAACCTCTCTGTCTGCCAGGCCACCTTCACTTTTGCCCATGCTCGCCAAACCGGACCTTGGACCTTCCTTACGCCCGGGTATCCCACCTATGGTCAATTCTGTAACTATACACCTAGTTTTGTATATAAGTCTCCTCTTGCAGCATAGTATTGGCGGAGCAAACGATTAAAGCTGTTAGTGATCTTCATTTCATGTAACAACCTTTGCCTAGTCTGCGGCGACCTCAACTTGGCGAATATTTCTTGGAACTCTGAGCGGCCTTGTGCCTCCACCTTTGTTTCCAAATACTTGTTTAATCTTTGCAAGTCTTATGGTTTGTCACAATTTGTCGAAAAGACACACTTGGTGATAACATTCTGGACTTAGTTCTGTGCAGCGACAAGAAAAGGATTACCAACCTATGTATTGATCCGCCATTAGGAGCCGCTGATCCCTGCAGTCTCTCTTTCAGTCTTAATTTTCCGTTCATACGGCAGTCACTTGTGGTCAAACTTGATTTCAAAAATGCTGGCTATAATGCCATAACCGATTATTTGTGCTTTACTGACTAGATTGGCATACTTAATGCCTGTGAAACTGTTAATGATAAATGTGAGGCTTTCCTAGCAATCTGAGGCATTGTGTCGATTTATTTGTGCCTGTCAAGAAGGTGTCGCTTCTTCCAAATTGCATGCAGTCATTTTTGTCATCTTTATATCGTAAGCGAGAGCTAGCACGGTCTGCTGTAATTCGCGATAACACTGCGGAAGGCAGGGCCGAATACTTTCGTATTAACAATGCACTAGAAAAGAAACTCTACAAGCATTTCCACTTACCTGGAAAGAAAGTGAGAACTTCAAAGAACAGAGACGCCTTTTATAAGGTACTCAATTCTAGGCTCTCTCCTAAGCCCAAAATTAGTGTTCTAGTTACCGACGATGACATCCCTTTTAGAAAAGGCAAGGATAAGGCTGAGCTATTAGCCGATATATTTGCGCAGTCGCTTAACCTGCGTTCTTGTATTGTTATTCCTAGTGTCATTCCATGCTTTCCTAATATGAATGATTCTGTATGGTTTCATGGTGATGAAATTTATAGTATTCTATCGACATTGCTGGCTAGCAGTTCCTTGACTCCAGATCAGATTCTAATGACGTTTATTAAAAAGGTTTTTGCATACCATCATTTCTATGCATGCTGAGATTCCTAATAGATGGGAATCCTTTTTTGTAACTCCGATTCCTAAGAAAGCTCCTCATACGTCCCCTGCCAACTTTCGATCAATTAGCATTACGCCATTCTTTGCAAGAACTTTTGAAAAAAAAATTCTTAAGCATAGAATTGAAAGTCATCTTCAAGAATATGGCGTAATCTCCACTTATCAGTACGGCTTTCAAAAGAAGAAATCTTTCATTACTCTTTCATTGCTATAGAGTTACAAGCTCTTAAAGGCTGGATATTTTATACCTTTAATCATAACGGAGTTGATGCTATTTATTTAGATTTTCACAAAGCGTTTGACAACGTACCGCATGATAAACTTGTCCAAAAATTATGCAAGGTTGGTATGCACCATCGCATTGTTGTTTGGATTAAGGCGCTTCTTACCGATCGTTACTTTTATATTCTCGTAAACGAGTATTTTTCAAATACGAGGAAGATCTGCAGCGGCATGCCACAGGGCGTTGTCCTGTCACCTATCCTGTTTAATATATACACCTATGAGCTTCCGTCGCTTGTTCATCCTTTTATATCAAATGCTGAGCTTTCGCTTATAACTTCAAGCTTTATAACAAAGTTTCTATCCTGATGATCATTGTTTACTTCAAAGCGCTATTAACGACGTTTTCAATTTGTCTATAGACTGGAATCTTCCGTTATCCAAAGAGAAGGCGAAAATGCTTCACATCGGTGGCAAAAATTCTAGAGCCGATTACGGAATGATCTATGTTTTGATCAACGCTGTGGTAAAGTTGCAGCCAACGCTAACAGCATTATGTACAGACTCTTCAGATCACTCATGTCCAGAGATAGCTCCGTACTTACGTTTGCATATGAAACTTACTGTCTCCTCAAGTAGTCTGCGGACACACAAATTGGGCGGAGCCCACAATCACCGATCGCCAGATATCTTCAACCATGGCCCTCCAACGCGTCCCAACATGTCCGCGGGGATATGTGTGTCCGCAGAATACTTGAGGAGACAGTATGTGAGGCCTCTCGTTGAGTATGGCACAGCAGCTTTTAATCCATATAAACGTAAATTCATTGACAAACTTGAAAGCGTTCAGAACAGCTTTACAAGAAAACTTTTCAGCTAGAAAATTAGGACTCGTTTGTGACAGAATTCCTTCAGCAATGGAAGGGAACGCCAGTCTTGGCCTTAGTACACTCGCAATTCGAAGACGCAAATCTGTTCTACTTTTATTATATAAAATCACGCGTGGAATATCTGGGCTCAATTCTAATATGTTCTACGCATCTGAATCACCTTTTACCAGAGGAGATGGGTCTAAGCTTCGTATTCCGAGAGCTAAGACACTTGTAGGAAACACTTTTTTTAAAGTTAATAGAGCTGCTGTTGCCTATGATGGCCCACTCGAAAGTTACTTCTTTGTGATTGTACTTTTCTACTTCATGTTGCTCGTGGTTTCTTTAGCCATCTTTACTTTACACTTTATTTATTTATTATATTATGTTTACTTTTTAGTTCTTTTTAAATTGTTTTTTTTCGTGGGTTCGTTTGTCATGGCTATTTTGGTTCAATCATGGATTCCTCCTATGCAATAAATAAATAAATTCTCTGTTTCTGCAGCACCGATGCTTGCTGTGAACTATCACTTGGACGAATTCGCAATCCTGCTCTCGCCTTAGCAGAAGAAACGAACAAGAAACCTTACATCTCCTCCGTATGATGACCCGTTCGCTGTTTCCATCCTCTTCATCAAGAATGATTTCTCAGTAGGGGGCCAAGTTTTCCGCATTGCCGCGTCGGTGTGGTATACGCTCCCATGTACGCCGCTCTTACATTCGGAGAAACCCCGCATTCGTTCGAATGTGGATGTTGCATTTAGTTTTTGAGAATGGAATTTTGAGCAGCTTTTTCTTCTAGGCTTGTTCGGTGAAGCTGTACATTCGAGTACAAAAACAGTGACATTTCAAATTAAAGATTTCAAGAGTGAGCTTTTCTCAGCTTGAACACTCACATTCTGTTCAACTTCGTTTATAGCTCTTAAAACTACTTTAGTGGGATGAAAGCTTAGTGAGAGTGATATTCCGGCCAGCAGTGCAAGATTCAAATATGTTAAGAGGTATCGATGATGCTAGCAACCTATTACAGGTATGATAAAGCAATTAGAGGGGAACCTCGAGCTTATGGCGAAGGAACAGTCACAGCGTCTTATCACTACAGAGGTCAATCGCCTTTCTTCGTTTTCCTCTGTGGAAGTTTTTATCTGCAGGTAGCTCAAAAGCATGCATTGGAACAAAATAAACACGTGGCTGACTTGGAGCGGCAGCTTGATGAAGCAGTAAAGCAAATAGATGATCTCACTAACTTAAATAAGGTCCATTTTTAGCTCGTTTGCTTCTTGCGGTTACTTTCCAGCCTCGATTCGCACCAGTTTTAGCCCACTTGTTCAGAAATTAACGAAGGAAACAGAAGTGATGCAGTCCGCGAATTGGTCCGAAAGGCTAGCTGGTGAACGGGCGAATGAAACTGCCGCAACGGTTAGCGCTGAACTCCAAGAAGCTCGAGACCACATACAGCGCCTAAACTCGCAGCTGAAGAGCGCTGAAAGTGTAAGAGGTTTTGTGTCATTGCATGTTAGGATCTGATTTTTCGTGAAGTTCATTTTTTTCAATTTCTAGCGTCTAGACGCCGTCCTCAGTGAAAGGAACAACGTTGCTCAGTCGATTTTCCAAGGTAAGTTAACTAATGCTGGGCTTATAGTCGTTCCTCTAGATGAAGGTAATTGTAGCGAACGCACCGCTACTCGAAGAAATTAGTAGTCTGAAACAAGCTCTTCACCAAGAACAACGAACAAGTGAGGAAGCAGATCTCAAAATGCGAACGAGCAGAAAGGAGCTTGATGCTGTTCAGGAGCAAGTGGAACTCTTAAGAGAGAAGGTCAGCGCCTTAATTAGTTGGTATTGACGTTCTAGTGTATCCATTTGATATCCTCTGCTAATTCTCTCTTACCCTCCTTTGAGTCTTATGCAGAGAAGACGTTTGCAGCTGGTGTTACATGTACGTCATAAATAGTAAACATAGCCAGATGCGTGATAGCTTGATAACCAACTGTTAACCACACGTTATAGATCATTCTGTTCAGCGAAAGTGCTTCATTATGGTGGAAGTATTTTTAAAAATAGGGGTCTTCGCCAAGAGCTGCCGCTATGCATTGCTTGAAAAGCCGTGTTTCCTGGCGCTTCTAACGCACTGCTTTATTCTGAGCGGATCTTAGATTCTGAGAATGAATTGTATAACTTCACTTTCCGTTATCTAAAAGAGGAGAGTTTACTGCGATCTTTTCGAGATTTCTTTGAAATCTTGGGGTTTTGAAGAATTCGCCCATACTTGCACGTTCCATAAAAAAAATTATTTCAGGTTCGAGTTCTCTCTATTTATCAGCGCTTATGATTTCATAAACAGTAGTCAAAGGCAGCACCCACGCTAAAAACGTCCCGCCCGTTCTTTGACTGCAGTCGAGAGCTTATAGCCTAGACCGAGATGGAATCGCTCTAAAATCAAACCTGGCTGAGAAATTGCATTTCATCAGTTGATCAGTTACGAGGAGTGGACGAGTTGTCTCGTCAACATTGCAAGCATCACGCAGCTAATATGCCACAAAATGAACCTCCAGGAAAAGATAATTGTAAAAACAGACCAGTA
>KN549210.1:88497-100618 GCA_000797555.1 Oesophagostomum dentatum | reverse complement strand
TTATTTTTGAACACACATGCATGGAAGCTTGGTACGTGGTCCTGCTGAATGGAAATAATGAAGCCGAAAGAACTGTTGAGACTGCCAGACTTAGTCCGGCAAAGGATTACGTCCGAGTACTCCAGATATAATTCCATTAGATTCGGTGAGGTCTGACGAGAAGTCATAATCTGACGCCATGTATTCCCAACATACGCTTTTTGCATGAGAGACAAAATACTGGAAGAAACAATGGTGGTCAGTTAGGTCAAGCTAGTTTTCAAAAATACATTTTGGCCCAGATTCCCACTTAGCAGGAAAGTTACTTTAGCCTAAACTCGAACGGCACAAACGATGTATATAATAAAAATCCCCGTGTCCTCTTTACTAGAAACCAAAAAAAAATACCCACCCCTAACTTGATGTGAACGAATTACCTAGCCTCAAAGTCGGCGTGGAACACTTCTAAACAAGCAGTTTCCGGTCTATTAGCTGGGTCAAAACAATGACTCTATGCGTATTAAAGGTATTAACTACTGTAGAAGGACCTAAGAACGCTGCGCGCGGCTTCCATCCATATTTCCAAAAGATTTCCTCCGTGCACCACAACATTAGAATATACCGGCATAACCATTACCGCTGTTCGTTTACATCAAGGTTAGGAGAGGAGGTTTTTTTTTCGATTTCTACCAAAGAGGACATGAGAATCTTTACTATATGAAGTAACTTCCCTGGTTAGAGTGATCCAACCACAGTGCCTTTCGAGCACTGTGGTTGGATCACTCTAACCAGCGAAGTTACTTTATATAGTAAAGATCCTCATCTTGTTTCAAAGTTCGCAAAGGCAGTTATAGTGTTCTAAGATGTAACACCGCCCAACATCCACATCTTAGAACACTATAACTGCCTTTGCGAACTTTGAAACAAGATTTGCAGACTCTCGAGCAAATTTTTGCTGTTTTGGTATTTCTCTTTTCTGAGCGTTACAACTACATTTACTGGAAGTGTTTTTGCGAACTGAACAAGGCCTCAACATTCTTGCCGAGTAATATTTCTTGCAGCGCTTCTTGTCTGGATAAGAGCAAAACATTCACTCATCTAGAGTTCCAAAAATACCCCTTTAGCGAATCTCATAGGGGATTCTTGAACAGTCTGTCAAATAGGAGAACGAGTATTTTTGGAATCTGTTATACAAGAAAAGTATTGGAGCTATGAATCCATTTCTCTTTGCGAAGATATGCCAGAAACTTCATTGCTGTTTCTGAGGTTTTATTGATCCTCTCACCATTTCACTGTTAGAAATTTGTTTGAACTTCTACTCCTCCATTTAGCTCCGCAGAATATTCAAATCTCGTTTTTTGAAGTAATCTGCTCACTTTAGGGACTATAACTACGCTTGCTCGTATTGTTGCAAAGATTGGAGATGACTGAATGTACTAGTCCATGCTAGAACATCGCTGCCATCGTTTATGCCTAAGTGAAGATCGCCAAAAAGAACTGCGAAAAACTGCTTATCTTCTGAACGCTTTTAGTCGCCATCGCTTTTGCGCTAGTAAGACTCAAATGGTTAATCTTAGAGTTATAGCCTTAAGAATTTTTGCCGCAAAGATCTGAATTAGGTAGAAATACGTAGTAAGTTCTTTTGCGGATGTCTGGCAAGGAAAACAACATAAATATTGTCGATAAATTTGTCGTTTCTCATTCACTGTTTTGTCCTCATAGTCTGAATGTGGAAACTTCGAAAACTGTGCGTTAGGAGTAGGTGAATGTTACCACACACCTAATTGTAGTTTGGGTTCTGTTCGTCCCTCTAGTACTGCATTGGTCACTGTGGATGGCTACGAACTATTGCAAGAAATTGATATAATCTAGCAACTGTTGTACCGTGAAGTGAATGTATCTTGTTCTCATGGTGAACGGAAGATTACTATCGTAATGTCATGTTTATACACTTCCTCACCAGCAGTAGACAAAAAGCGAGTATGTTGGTTTTGCCATAAAACAACTGCATCTTTCTAATGCTTGCTTTTGCTAAAGCCATTTCCTGGTTCATCACAGTTAGATGAAGCTTCTCTTGTTTTCACGCAGAGGTGTCCAATGACGATAGCTGTTTTTATTAATTGTTTATTTTCAGCTGATTGCTTTTGCGGATGCAAACGTGAAGGTGAACGCAGAGAAAAAGAAGCCGTGATTTATTGTACTTTTCTTGAATAATGTGCATATCGCTGGATCTTTCATCCCTCCTTTGCATCGTCTGTTGGTTACTGCGGGTGTGCTGTCTGTGTTTTTGAAAGTATTCTATAAATCTGCGTAGAGACTACCAATATGATCTTTGAGATACTAACCTGGTTGAATGATGTAGTGTGTGAATCACTTATTATGTAATCGATGAAGTGCAAATGAATCATTTACTTGATGACATATTTTTCTGTCGTTCCCACAGCTGATCATGAAATGGTCGCTGTTTTAACTTCAGCGTTCTAGAGGCGAAGACACTGTCTTGGCACAGGTCATCTGATCAGCGGGCTCGTCCTTGCAATGAGAGAGAATTGCGCAATCGGTCCGGACTGAATCCGAGATCATATCTATGTAAGATAACCATACCAGCGACTACACAGCAGTCCCTAGCTTTCGTGATCATATCACACATTATCAGCTTAGCGGCCGGTTCACTACAGTTTATGACACGCATAAGTTGTTCAGTTGGAACTCATGGTGTCTTTCTTGCAAGCGCTTTCTCCAGTGACAGCTGGTAGCCCAGTGCTGAAGAGCTAAGTTTTGGGGCTGCTGTCCCTCAAGTGCCTGGAGATGTCGCGCGCGCCACGTCACCATGGTTAGTAGGTCGTGGGAGGATCCCAGTTTTCGCATTCAGGTTTTGCGAGTTTCTCGAGTGCTTCATCTCAACTCACTCGCAGTGTCCTTTCCTGAACTGCAGTCTTTTGCACGTGATCGCTGTCGTCAGGTGTTTCTGCTACATTGTGCGAATATCATGAGGCATCCTCTGTGACCGCACATTACTCGCCTGAACTGTACGCACCAAGATGTTGTTTGACGAGTACGACCATCTCGAAAAGAACGCCGACTCGACGTCATTCCAAGTGCCGGCACCGACCACTCGAAATTGTAAACCTCTGTCCACTTCGGGACGCGCACGGCACCATTCACTGCTCTTAACTGAACTTTCCAAAAAGCCTTACTGTACGCATGCTGCACCGAAACTACGCACCGAACACTATATTGCATAAGTGACCCGGAAAATCTCGAGTTTTGCGCTGACCTACTTTAAACTTCCATCGCGAATCTTCATCACGTCTGAAATACACCCTATCAGCCACCACTCATTTGCCAGAGCCTTTCTTTTGAAAATAACTCCTCTTGTATCTACTCGCATACGTTAACGTGACAGTGTTCAGACATGAAACAGTGCGAAACATTTGGATTGTTATTTTAGCACGAGAGTGATTGATATGACAGCATACATAAATCAGTGGCTGCAGTGGTTTGTACAAGTGCCGTTCCGCGCAGCATTTGTTTCGGACGTAACACCACTAACCTGTCAACTTGTTTGTTCACTTATTAAACACCACAGCAGGTTTACTAGTTGCCATTTGACCAACCTACTAGCGCTAGTCGCTCTGAGCAGCTTCCGCATCAGCTCATTGTAAGTGAGGCCTAGCATGGTGATCCCTTGCGGCTTCTCTACAGAACAGCGAATATGACGCCGCTAACCTCCAAAGAGGCAAACGATCAGAAAACGAGTTAATGGTTCTAGCGAGGTTGAGTGGCCAATATTGTGAGCGCCATTGTGAGTACGATGAAAACGAGTTGTGAAGTGTCTAGCGTCTTAGATTAATATCTCGTTGTTTGTCGATTCTCCATGTGCTGACTCCAGCATCTCCAGCCCCTCAGCTTCATTTCGCGCGCGGGGCGAGTCTCCACGGTTCGCCTCACGCTCCCCGTTCGGCCGGCATCGCTTGCCCTTCTTGGCTGCTTTTAGGAGGTGGGAAGACATTCACCGAGTTTACAATGGCGCTGGGCAAGGTCGTCTCGGACCGCAATCTAGGTGCCGCGCCGGCCACCATGCGCCGCTCGCTGCTGTCCACCATGACCTCCTATTCACGTTGACCCACTCCATTCACCTGCTTCTGTTTCCTTTTCCCGGAGGTGCTGCTTGCGCACCCCGCGCCCCGCGTCCTGTCTGGCTGACGCAAGCGCTCGTCGTCATCATCAGGTTACTCATGCCTTACCGGCGCACCAATTTCTCCGCCCCGGTTCTTCACCGAAGAGGTCGCGCTGAAATGCGTCCCGCGCAGCGTACCCAGAGCCAGGAGCGGACGGATTCCTTGCCGTCGACGTCACCCCACCGCTTCCGCTGCCCGTCGCCGCGCGCCCTGCCTCCCCGGACCGGCTTCTGACCCACGACTTTGACCTATTGACGGGCCACCACGGTAACCGCGTGGGAGGGCCGGCGACACGGTGGTGGACTCTCATCCCGCGCAGGTACTTTTCCGATGCTGTAGCTTCTTTCGTTTGTTTCCACTGTCCTGCTTCGTCCTTCGTCTTCTCTGCGTTTGTTTCCTACTCCCTTGTAATTCCAAATAAGTCACTACTCTGACTTCCACCGACGTAGTTTGCTGACATGGTCACTTTCGAAGGCCGAGTCAGTTTTAGGGTCCTTGTTTCATGGATGCGCACGAAGAGTTTGGACAGGGCGGACCGTAGGTCGTCTGCTCGACCTTGGCGAGCCGGCATGTCATGTAATCCTCTCCACACCCGCAGCCCGCACAGCCATCGTCGTTCATCCTAATCGATTGTTCATTCCTTAATAGTATATCCTCGCGAAATCCTTTTGTCTCATCTCCATAAATGATTGTCTTTTTTGCAAACTTACTCAACCACATCGTCCACTTATTTCTGTAGGTCTTGTTGACTGTATGTCACGACACAAAACCAGTCCGTATAAGCTTATAGTGTGTTGAGATCTCATTTTTGATTCCTCCTGTTTGCACAACACTACTCTAGTCCACAAGCTAGCTTTATCTTTTTCGATCTCTGTATGAAAATTCTCTCATCGTTGAGGAAAACATGATGTTGTGGCGCATTTTTGCTGCTGTTTTTCAGCACAGAGTCGCATAGTTCCTCTTGTTCGCCTTTATCGCCTTGGGAGATCTGTAGCTCCCGCGTCGTGTACTTTGTATGGCGGCGCAGCAGCACAGGTAAACCGTGTGACGGTGCTCTATTTCAGAAGTGACGGTTCTCGACGGGATTGCGATCAAGTGTCGATAAGCAATATGGAGAAGGGCAGCGCGCATTCTTCCGACATGTCTGCTGGCTGGGAACGCGTCTCGGATAATTCACAGGTGCATGCAGGTTTTGTTTGACCTAACACACTATCGCCCGTTTAGATCTCTTTTTTCGGTAAAGAGTTACGAATTGTGAACAGTCTCTGTGATATTAAGCTTGTACGCGTATTACGACAGCCACAGCCTTCATTGCCATTTGAACGAAGCTTCGTAACATCAAATCCATGACTGGAACACATCAGACTCATGTTCTACTTGTCCTCCTTGTGTCACTTCTGCTAAGCGCTAATCGTTATCCTTGTCTTACTGAGCTATTCATTTGCTTCATTCCGAGCACTTAATTCCTTTGCCCCGTAGCGGCGACAGCCCGCGCGACAGCAGAGCTGCAGCCGTCTGCACAATTAGGAGGCAAGAACAATGCGGTGCTGCTTTTCTTATCCCTCAAAACCATGCTAGTTCGGCTACACTAAAGGTCGCACTATCATGTATCGCATCGCGACCTTTGACGGTCAATGACTTCGCCAGCACTGCGGCCTCCTTGCGTTTACCTCGCTACGTATCCGTATTGTCTGCCAACCGCTAACGGCCGCATTCATATCGCCATTACGCCTCTAGTCTCACATATTTCGCGCAATTTACCTTGCCCTCTTCTTGATTTGTGACTCATCTTACACCTCAACAGATTCGATCAATGCACTCCGATTCGTTCCCTTCCATTACGACGAATTCCGCCTTTCATTTAACCTCCTTTACGGCTACGCTCTCCTATTTGGTGTGGTGTTCTGACTTACCACTGGGACCTTTTTCTCGATTATATCGGCATTGTGTGCCACTGACGACTACTTTCTTCAGTCTGGCGAGAGCATGTCCTCCAACGACCAGCCGTGGTGGAAGGAACAGGAGGAAATAGTCATCTCCGGAGTGTCCGGGCGATTTCCACGGTTTGACGCAATTAGTTTTTTGAGTTTTGGATATATACGCGCCTTTTTGCTTCTGCCGCTCCAGATATACGATCGGCTTTCAGATGTGAGAATGTTAGCGAATTTGGAGATCTATTGCTCCAAGGAGAAGATCTCATCACGGAAGACGATCTCAGATGGCCTCCTGGTGGGTCTGTTTGCTTCTGTTGTTTAGCTTCTCCAGTTAGTTAATCGTTTAATTCAACGTAAAGCCACATTTGGAGGTACTGTTACAGCGCAGTTTGCACCGCTTTGGGAATTTTGTGTATCTTGCAGGCTTCTACGACTTACCTAAACGACATGGTAAGCTCAAGGATCTCAAGAAGTTTGATGCACAGTTCTTTTCTGTAACACCAAAGCAAGCAAACTATATGGATCCTCAAGTTCGCATCCTTCTCGAGGTAGCTTGGGAGGCTATGGTCGATGCTGGTGTGTCTTTTATTATTCATATGTTATTTTACTGCTTTCTGCTTATCGAAAAGCCGTGTGGTCTCCTCGAAAACTGCTGTTTCGTGAGTAACTGTAGTGAAAGCATCAGTGGTGAATCGAGAATTTAAGTGTCAAATTCTACGCAACTTGAAAGCGCGGTCCATATTGTATAGATTGCTGGAGGAGAACACATGAACAGCCGAGACGCAGAGTCCAGCGTCGGTGTAGCTGGGTGCCCCGTTGTACCACGCAACCTTGAACCCTATTTGTGCAGTGTGTGCCAATTTCTTTATTTCATTACATACTACTCCATTTTTCGAACATTTTGAAACAAGTCTTCATTACTGTCTTGTAGGAATCAACCCAATAGACCTACGCGGCTCTCGCACGGGCGTGTTCGTGGGATGTTCTGCATCAGAAACCTCTGGCGCTCTTACGCAAGATCCGGAGACAGTCACCGGTTATACGCTAACTGGATGTGTGCGCTCGATGTTCTCCAACCGCATTTCGTATACCTTTGATCTGCAAGGGCCGTCGTTTTCGGTTGACACTGCCTG
The DNA here is from genome assembly GCA_000797555.1 of Oesophagostomum dentatum. NCBI lineage: Eukaryota > Metazoa > Nematoda > Chromadorea > Rhabditida > Strongylidae > Oesophagostomum > Oesophagostomum dentatum. Next base: position 93,391 of record KN549210.1, on the reverse strand, counting down.
CTCCAGCTCTTTGCTGGCTCTTCAGTTGGCTATCGACGCTATACGTCAGGTATATTTTCTTTCCTTCTACTTGATAAGAGCACTATCTTTTGTCTTGAGTAAAATTCCACTTTGAATCTCGTTAGCAGAAGCAGTTTGACAGTTACTGTAATGTGTACTTCTTCTACAGAAGCAGTGCGATGCTGCTATAGTTGCTGGCGCGCACCTGACCCTCACTCCAACAGCGGCGCTGCAGTTCCTCCGACTGGGAATGCTCACGGACAAGGGAAGCTGTCGTTCCTTCGACGACTCCGGTGACGGCTACTGCCGCACCGAAGGAGTCGCTGCCATTTTCATCCAGCGGAAGTCAAAGGCCAACCGCATCTATGCAACTGTGCTTCATGCCAAATCGAACACTGACGGTTGGTGATGCTCAAATGTCTGTGGCTAGTCCGAAGTGCGAAAAAGTAGTGGTTAAGGATATAAGGAGCAGGGCATCACCTTCCCATCCGGCGAACGTCAAGCTCAGTTGCTAGAAGAAGTATACAACGAAGCCGGTGTTGATCCAAACAGTGTCTACTACGTGGAGACTCACGGAACTGGAACGAAAGTTGGAGATCCTCAAGAGGCTAACGCCATCTGTCAGGTTTTCTGTTCGAACCGAAAGGAGCCACTTCTCATTGGGTCCGTCAAGTCCAACATGGGCCACGCCGAGCCTGCATCTGGGCTCTGTTCCATTGCGAAAGTAAGTTTTGAACTCACAGGGTGAGCTACTTTACCTGCGATGGTTAATTAGCTCTCGTCTTCTTCGCACTATGGCTGCGAGCTCTCCGGCCTGTTTCTTGTCTTAGTTTAGTTATAATTTGTGAGATTTCTGGTATAAGTCGAAATTCATTTGCTAAAATATATCAGAGTTTGTAGTATTACATTGCATGATGAACTACCTCCTAATCCTCCAACTTTCGCTGGAAGGTCATTAACCAGAAAGCAACCGCTTCGCAACGGCGTTGTTTAGAAAAATCCGCTGTAGTGGACTTGTTGGTTAATAAGGAATTACGAGGGGGGTCATTACAGTAACGAACCGGATGGCTCACATCCAAGGTGGGAATGCTGTCGTGTAACAAGTCTCCTGCTATTCACATTGTACTGTAGCATTCATCTGTTGCGATTTAGGTTCTTATCGCGATTGAACGTAAAATGATACCACCTAACCTACACTTCAACACTCCTAATCAGTATATTCCCGGCCTTACTGATGGTCGATTGAAAGTAGTGACTGAACCTACTCCTCTGCCTGGTGGTGTCATTGGAATCAACTCGTTCGGCTTTGGAGGTTCAAACACCCACGTCATCCTGAAGGCTGCTGATCACGTGGCTGCTCCTCTCAGCGAAGTGCCCTTCACAAAGATCTTGACGTAAGTTCGGCCAAACGGTCACTCCGACCATGCGACTGCGAAAATCACATTGGTCAGGTCTGAAAGCGCAGCATCGTGGCAGATTACGTCCCAGCTTGCCGCGCTTTTGTCCTTTCCGCGTTCGCATTGGTCTGACTGATCGCATTTACTGAAGGCAATAGGTGAAATTCTAGAACATCTTCCTCAAAATCCATTTTCAGATATTGTGGTCGAACCCAGGACGCTGTGCAGCATGTCTTCAACGTTGTTGAGAACAATGCCAATGATGGCTACTTACAGGCCCTTCTCGCTAATCAGGCAAACCTACCAGCGAAGGATACTCCTTTTAGAGGCTATATGCTTATTAACAGAGGCGGTGATCAGCCTCCTCTTAAGGATATACAGAAGGTGGAATCACTATCTTTTTTTAGTTTTAAATTCTTATTTGCGCTAGTTGGTTCAGGTATCCATCACGGAACCGCGACCCATCTACTTCATCTACTCTGGTATGGGTTCGCAATGGCCGGGAATGGCTCAAAATCTTATGATGATTCCTGTGTTCGACGAGTCGCTACGCGCATCAAGCAAGGTCCTTTTTATCTCGATCACACTGATAACGTAAAATTTGTTTCAAGTCTGTTCAATTTTATTCACTGTTTTTGTAGACTTTGGAGGAATTTGGGTTAGACGTGTATGGTATGCTGTGCAACTCTGACCCGTCCCAGTATCAGAATAATACTCTGAACTGTATGCTTGCCATTACTGCTATCCAGATTGCGTTGACTGACCTGCTGTTCTCGCTTGGTCAGAATTATGCCTATTTGCATAGTCTGCTTAAGTGGAAATGCTGATCTGCTACTGTGTTCTAGGAGTGACTCCGGATGGCATCATCGGTCATTCGACAGGTGAGATGGGCTGTGGTTACGCTGATGGAGGTATTACTCGTGAGCAAACGATGCGGCTTGCTTACCACCGTGGAACAACCATGATGAAGCACAAGGAAATCAAAGTAGGTGGAGTTGTAATTGCCTGAATATTGGTGCATAGTTATGCTTAGAATTTAGGGAGGAATGGCAGCTGTTGGTCTCACATGGGAAGAGGCTAAAGCGCAGTGTCCTGAAGGTGTGGTTCCAGCATGTCACAATGGAGCCGATTCTGTTACCATTTCTGGCGATGGCGAGAAGGTGTTACAATTCTGCGAACAGCTAAAAGAAAAGGGGATTTTTGCGAAGGTTTGTCTCTGGAAGAAAGCTAATGTTGTGCTTATTCACTCACACTTCTAATAGGCTGTGGATTCGTCGGGAATTCCGTTCCACTCCCCAATGATGGCCCGTGTCAAAGAGCCAATGCTACGAGCTATGCGCACAGCTGTGCCAGAGCCAAAGCCACGATCATCTCGTTGGATCTCCACATCGATTCCTGAAAAAGACTGGGAAAGCGAACTGGCAAGCACCTGGTAGGGTCACAAACACATTACTTGTTACTTCCTGTCTACAAAAAGTATTTGCAGCTCGGCCGAATATCACGTAAACAACGCTATATCTCCTGTCTTGTTCTACGAGGCCCTCCAGAAGATTCCCCCAAGCGCTGTGACAATTGAGCTTGCTCCTCACTCACTGATGCAGGCCATCCTGCGCCGCTCTCTGCAGAAGACTGTCAGCAACATAGGTCTCATGAACAAGCCCAAGACTGACAACGAGAATGAGTTGGAGACGTTCCTTCAGGTAGCTCTATTGTTTTCATCGTTCTCACTGGACTATGCGCATTGTCACCTTCTTTAATCTAGTCGCTCGGCAAGATCTACCAAGCGGGTGTGAATATTCGCGTTGAGGAGTTGTATCCAGGAGGTCGATTCAAAGGAGTTGTACCTAGAGGAACACCTATGATTGGACCCATGTGGAAGTGGGACCATACCCAGGACTGGCCTGTCATCGACGGTCGTCACATGGCTGCTGCAGGAGGTGGCGGGCTTGCCGTTTCAGCCTCTTATCACATTGATCCGTTTGCGGCTGATTCCAAAGTAAGCATTTTTACAAGTGTGCAGGAGTTAATTACTTGTGTTTTTCGCAACGCATCCATGTAGGAGTCCTACTTGCTCGACCACTGCATTGATGGACGTGTGCTTTATCCATTCACTGGCTATCTCGTGCTAGCATGGAAGACGCTCGCGAAACTGAACGGCGTTGATTTCCAGAAGACTGCTGTAGTATTCGAGAACATTAATGTTTACTCCGCCACCATTCTTACAAAACCAAGTAAGCTCAACGTTTAAGGAATTTTGTGAAACTTTGTAAAATATTGTGCTGTCGTTGCAGTTAAACTTGATTGTGTTGTGACACCTGGAAATGGCATGTTCGAAATCCTCTCTGAAGAGCAGGTTGCTGCATCTGGAAGAATTTATATCCCAGAGGAAAACCAACCGTTCTATTATGGCAAACTTAGCGATATAAGAACTTCGGAGATTGCAGATAGAATCGAGCTTGATACTGAAGATGCGTACAAGGAATTCCTCTTGAGAGGTGACTGGCGTTGCTTCCTTTGTCTGCCTCTGCTGCATAAGTTATTTACATGACGTTGTAGAGCAGCAGTGTACAACGTTCAGTCCACTTCAAATTGTCTAACTCAGTTTCTTGGTTCAGGTTACGAATATGGCCAGGCATTCCGCGGAATTTACAAAACGTGCAACTCTGGTGAGCGCGGGTACCTATACTGGACTGGTAACTGGGTCACGTTCCTCGACTCGCTGCTGCAGACGGCTTTATTGGCTGAACGTGCGGATACTCTCCGACTTCCCACGCGAGTTCGACATCTTCGCATCGATCCCGTAAAGCATCTTGAGCATCTCATCGAAAAAGATGGAATCCAGGTGATCTTTAGACGAGCACACTACTTTTATGACAAGATCATCAAGGTTAATGCGTTTCAAGGTGTTCGAGCTACGTAATGACCACGCCACTAACGGCTGCATTGCTGGTGGTGTTGAGTGTTGCGACTTAACTGCTCACACGGTTGCTCGCCGCATACAGACGTCTGGACAGGTAATTCGCCCCACCTGTCGAAAATGCCCAGTTTCCATGTATTATGTTGCAGCTTTATCACGAGCGCATATACTTCGTTCCACATTACGATGATGAGTGCATGAAAACGGTTCCGAAAGACAGGGATTTCCTCATTCAATATGCTGCAGCTTTAAAATCTGGTGAGGCTTTTAGTGAATACTAGACCTAGGTTGATCACTGCTTCGCAAAGCTTTCCAGAGGTTTATCCGTTATCTGTCTGAACTCTTCCCAGATCACATATTTTGTACAGCATACGATACTCAACCCAGAGCAAGTAACATACCCAGCATTTTTAACTCATTTCAACTTTATCATTTCTCAAAAATTCATATAGGTAGGAGGGTAAGATGGCTTGCGATGACTTTTTGGGTGGTTACACAAGATTACGCTGAAATTTTTGTGTACCATTATCTGTTCAATAGAGGCCATAAAGTAGGGATTTTTTGAAATGGGTGGGAGTCC
>KN549210.1:66671-80257 GCA_000797555.1 Oesophagostomum dentatum | reverse complement strand
TGAGCACCCTCCCCTCGCCTAGATAGGCCCAGATAGAGCCTCAGTAATCGCGGTTTAGTGCAGTTGCGTACCAGGCAGGGCACGGCATCGGCTGTCACTGGAGCAGCAAGCGAGAAGGCTAGAGACAGCTGATTCTCGCTTGCTGCTCCAGTGACAACCGATGCCGTGCCCTGCCTGGCACGCAATTACACTAAACCATGATGACCGAGGCACTGTCTGGGCGAATCGACGGTACCATCTCCACCACTCTGGGGTCAGGGTTCAATCTGCAGTTGTATAAAACATTTGCTGTTATCGATTATAAAGGACTAGAGCATTTTAATTTATTTGAAGTACATTGCAGGTCTCTTCGGGCAAGAACTGTTCGTCAGGGAGGATCGACACTTCAACACCTACTTCACGCATGAGGAGCTACTTGGTATTTTCAAAGAAACCGGCTTCAAGCTCTGTAACTATCAGCGTGACCCCGCGCTGATGACAACATCGTACATTATTCGGAAATCACCTACCGTACCTCGGGACCCTGTATTCATCGACGTCGACGACGTCAAGGAATTCACGTGGATAGAGCCTTTGCAGAAAGTGATTGAGGAGCGCCTTAACGAACCTGATAGCAAGACAATCTGGCTTACAAACACCAAGGTTAGTTGTTTCGCTGATGCTTGCCGCTTTAGGTTCCATACACAGCCAACAAATCGAGTTTAAGGTGCGCAACAATGGTGTCGTTGGACTTGCCCTTTGTTTCGTCGAAGAGAATCTGAAGTCGAACCGATTCCGCTCCATCGTTGATATATCTCTGAATAGGAAACGTCGTGAAGGTCCACCGGAAATCCACCTGGATGATCCTCGCGTGAAACAACTGATCGACCTTGATCTGCATGCTAACAACTACAAAGACGGGATCTGGGGTTCTTTGAGGCACTTCGTGGTTAAAGATGGTGTGTCGTTTGTGACCGCTAAGTTATCCTGCTGAACAGCTTTTTCAGAGGACGCGCACACTTTCAAGGACTGCCAGCATGCTTTTATTAACACGCTTACCCGAGGCGATGTCTCTTCGTTGACATGGTTCGAGTCACCAAACCAGTACTTCGATGCTTTGGAGGGCAAAGTAAGACACAACGGAAAATAGCGGTACTGACGTAGGATCATCGAATTACTGAATTTCAGAAAGTTACGCATGAACTATGTTCTGTGTACTATGCCCCCATCAACTTCCGCGATGTCATGTTGGCGTACGGTCGTCTACCTCCAGATGCAATTCCTGGAAACTTTGCTGATCGTGAATGTCTTCTTGGAATGGAGTTCGCCGGCAAACTGAAGGATGGTACTCGTCTAATGGGTATTCTGCCTGCACAGGTATGCCGCACCGAATTTTTTAAAACCAAACCTGTAGCAGATTAAGTTCGACTGTTAGCATTCTCATTATTGTCATTCTTTCAAGCGGTTGAAATGACAAATTGAATATAAACGTTCCGTTTTTGAATGAGCATTCTTTCCGAATTGTGCTGCCAATTACTTTCACAAAACGCATTTTCTGCTGTACCTTGCCTGTTCCAATGCTCTTCTCTGTTTTGGTCTTCTCAAATAAGCTGGGGTACAGTCGTATTCACGGAGGAGGGCGAGGAAGGATACGCAACTCAGGGAGCTCAGGGGGAGAACTATTATCGCCTCTTCCGTCGTTCGTTTCGTGTTTCCCTGATCGTCCCTGGTGTTCCTACAGTTTATGTGCGGCAGCATGAATAGCAGATACGGAAGTTCTTGAGATGAACAAATCTGCCTGCTGCCCTCTTCTGTTAACTTGATCTTACTTAATTGTATACGAAAAATGTCCGCTCCCGTTTGAAAGAAAGTGGTGCCGTTCGGAGCACTATCTCATCCTTAACGCTAAATTTTCGACCATTTCTTTTCAATGTTTCTTTTTTTCTGGAACATATCGTTTCTCATCACTTTCGCATGTATTTTAAACTACATCTTGGCGAGCTCTCTGTGCTGCACTCGTTCTCCTGCATATGCAGTTGAACTGGCGCTGGAGCCGATGCTTTCCTTCCCATCCTCATTGCTCGTCACACGCATCTGTTTTAGCGTTGTCGATCGTAATCATTAGTGGAGTAGTTGGTTTAAGATCTTCCACCCACCTTCATTTTTTGGTGCTAAAGATAGTAACCACCGTCACTTTTTGGTACCGAAAGTGAAAACCACGTTCATTTTTTGAAGGACTGTCTCCAGGGTATCACAGCTACGATCGTAATAGGAGTTTTACGCAAATCTTTCACATCTCCCGGACACGTAATGAAATTCACTAATTTGGCAAAATTTATAGAGGTATTTGGTACTCACTTAAGAGCACGGTTTCGAAAGCTAACATATGCGCTTTATACCATAGTACCCCCGCTTGCTATCTGGTGCATCAGCGCAGCTCTAACTTCTTTATTTTTAGAGTTATAGGTCATCATATTTTAGATGAGGTTTACCGAAGAATATTTCTGCAGAGCTTTGGATTATCCAAACGAATCCTCAAGCTGCTGCACTCATACTAGCAGTGGTTTAGAGGCTCCTTTGCTAACCTTTTGCAGGCATTACTTGAGAGCACCTGGCTATGAGAAGATCCTAAAATTTCCCTAGATTGCATTTGCAAGTTCTGCTCATGACATAATTTTGCCACTGCCGTGTTCATCAAACTCTACGTTGATGTTTGTGGCACTGACTGAATCACATTCTGAAGGAATTCCTGAAAAAATGGAAATTATCAAAAAACGCGCAGGATTTTCGTAGCAACCTAATACAGAGTGCGGCAAAAAACGATGGTCTTTAGATCACGTGCCCAAGATCGTTTTATCTCAAATTTTGTTTCTTTTACTCTTTACTGAGTAGAAAAACCTTGAAAATTCATTGTTATATGAAACGAAAACTGATTTTGATCTAGTAGAAGTAAATTTTCCGAGCCACAACAGTATAGCGTTCCTGCTGCGAATTCGCTCATGCCATCCTCCGTAAAAGTGCTCTTTGAGTCTCTTTTGTGTTCCCACAACACGCTCATTCGACTTAAAAAAAAACGTCTCATCAGGAAACGCTCTGCGTGCAATGTCGCATCATTCCATCTTTTCGCATCGGATTTTTGTTGTGGTAACCAATCGTCTAATCATCTGTGACTGCACAAAGCGTGCGCGTGCGGCGCTCCACGCTGATTTTGCCGGGACTATGACGTCACACAATGCTGGGGTTCGCGCGCGCGCGTGTTGACCGCTCACACTTGTTTAGAGGAGACGATACATGTACGTCAAAATGTCATCCTCCATGATTTCTTGTGGGAGAACTGGTCAAATACCGTCAGGGTTTCTTGTCGAGTCCTGCATATGCACTTCGAATCTCTTGCTTCTGTCGAAACCAAAATTTTACACCCAGTCGGTCATCTGAGATTAGTTTAAGCTTAAGATGTTCTACTATAGCCAAATTTCTTTCCTTGGTTTTTGGTATTATATTGATGATCTACCTTAGATGCTTCTTAGTTCTCGAACGTAGCACCTTATGAGAACTTCAGAAATGTATCTTAACAATTCCGAGGGTTGAAACGATTGTTTACTTCCATCCTTCATGCATTTTCATTTCAATTTTAAGGAGAATAAATGAACATAATATACTTGCTAGGCTGATGATACTAACGATTATAAGTTTTCTGATGCTTTGAGTTTCTAACACTTCCTCTTTCATATTTTATCGCTTAATCGAGTTTTGGTGACAGTGTTAGAAAATTAATTAAAACTACTTATAATGTTGCATTGTAGTTTGCGTAAGAGACTTGAGCAACTACTGTGAAATCGTTTGAGCATGAGGCTATTTCTCTTAACAAATCTACTAAACAGGCTTTGGCAACCACAGTCGTCGTTGACCGCGATTACGCGTGGGAAGTGCCTGAGGCATGGACATTGGCTGAAGCCTCTACCGTGCCTGTGGTGTACACGACAGCCTACTATGCTCTAGTTTGTCGAGGACGAATAAAGAAGGTACTCTGCATAGTGGATCTGTCTGTCAGAAGTCTTATCTACTTTTCCAGGGCGAGCGAGTTCTGATTCATGGAGGTGCTGGAGGAGTAGGGCAAGCAGCCATCGCCATTGCGCTTTCGTACGGTTGTGAAGTTTTCACAACTGTCGGATCGCAGGAGAAGCGCGACTACCTGAAGAGGAAGTTCCCTCAGCTGCAGGAGCAGCATTTCGCAAATTCGCGCTCTGCTGACTTCGAGCTGCACATTCGACAGTACACCAAGGTGAGCAGTTCGCAAAACTTTTCACTATGCTAATGACAGACTTGATTTTCAGGGACGAGGTGTGAATATAGTCCTAAATTCACTTGCACACGAAATGCTGCAAGCATCCCTTCGTTGCTTGGCTCGACACGGTAGATTCTTGGAAATAGGGAAGGTTGACCTTGCCCAGAACTCCTCCCTGGGAATGTCGAAACTGCTCGACAACGTGTCGATTCATGGTATCCTTTTGGACTCGATCATGGATCCCACCGTTGGAGATATCGTATGTATGCCAGGAATGGGAATTTATTAGAGTATTAAGTACACATGTATCTAGGATGAGTGGAAAGAGGTTGCTGCGCTTCTTGAAGCTGGAATCAAAAGCGGAGTTGTACAGCCGCTTCCAGCTTCTTTGTTCCCCTCCGATAAAGCAGAGGACGCCTTCAGGTGCTCCGTCGTTTTGACCCTTTTTTCTAAGGTTCATACTGGGATTTTTTAGGTTTATGTCGGCAGGAAAACATATAGGAAAAGTTGTAATGGAAATACGAAAAGAAGAAGCGCAACGAGACTGTCCTCCTTCCCCTATCACTGTTCATGCCATATGCCGTACGCTTTGCCACCCTCAGCATGTCTACCTCATTACCGGTGGTCTCGGCGGATTTGGACTTGAACTCGCTCAGTGGCTTATTAATCGTGGAGCAAGAAAGCTGGTCTTAACTTCCCGTTCGGGTATTCGAACAGGATACCAAGCCCGATGTGTGCACTTCTGGAGAAGAACTGGCATTTCTGTGCTTATCTCTACGTTAAACATTGCCAGGGTTGGTTTTCTAAACGGTCTTGATAATAACATTGATTTATTCATGTCAGTGCAAATTTCGCTGCAGCCTCTCCGGCTGCTTCACTCAGAACAACCACTGCTGCAATAATAAAGTCGCTTAGCAGCCATTCTTAAGAGCTACAAACGTTTTTTTGAAAAAATCAACAATGTTTTATTTTGTAGACCTTCCGCACAATGACTTTGTTACTGTTCTCTGCACCAACACAAGTTCAGTGATATAGCACTTTTTGCGAGTTTTTTAAGGCTTCCATTTCTTAGTTCATTCAACAATATTCCTTGTTTCTTTTTTGCGGAGCAGGCTAAGCAGTATTATGCGAGAGCTTTTCGCGTTGTTCCTCAGTACTTTTCGTTTAGCGGTCGGATGCAGATGAACTCATACGTCAGTGTTTGGCCATGGGGCGCCTGGGTGGAGTCTTCCATCTTGCCATGGTTCTCCGCGATTGCTTGTTCGAGAATCAGAATGTGCAGAATTTCAAGGATGCAGCAGAAGCGAAATACTACGGAACTATCAATCTCGACTATGCAACCCGCGCCCAGTGTGATGAGTCTTTGCGGTGGTTTGTCGTTTTCTCGTCGATTACGTCCGGACGTGGTAACGCTGGCCAGACTAACTACGGTTGGTCTAACTCCACCATGGAGCGCATGATCGAACAGCGTCGCGAGGATGGCTATCCTGGCATTGCTATCCAGTGGGGAGCTATAGGAGATGTAGGTGTTATCCTCGAAAACATGGGCGACAACAACACGGTCGTTGGTGGTACTCTTCCGCAAAGGTAAGATAAACCCCATCGGTTAAAGTCGCTTCTAGATGCTATCTCTTTCTAGAATGCCGTCGTGCCTTGCTTCACTGGATATGTTCTTATCTTGGAATCATCCCATTGTTTCTTCCTATATCAAGGCAGACATGGGACAGAAAAAAGCAGCTGGCGGTGGTAATTTATTACAGGTAGGTGCTACCTTTTAACCTGTTGATGACAGCAAGCTAATGGCGTCTGCACGCACGTGGGAGCAAGGCTGTACTGATCCATCACCAAAATTTATGAATGACCTGCAAATCAGTCTTCACGTACATACGGGCGAACTGTATACTTAAGTAATTACTGCAGCACAGCGATAATTAGCGCTGCAGCAGCAAAGTAGAATGAACTCTGCATGCATTCTTTAAACAAACAACTTAAAGCAAAGAAAACTGAAGTTGGACAGAACGATTAAAAGCACTTCTTGGGGTTTCGCAAACTTCTAATTTTTCCCCTGCTGCTCATCGTAATTCACGCGCCGCGCTGCAGCTGATACGTCGGACATCAGCAAAGTGTAAGTCCTTTCACGCATCTATTTTGCTTAGAAACATCATTTCGGGTGTTGACTTGCCTATAGCTAATGCTTTAGTTAGTATATATTACGAAATTTTTTCGAGGGCTAAATCATTAGAGCTTTCCGTTTTTTTTGTTGGTCAAGAATTGTACGTCTTCTTGAGTATTTGGAGTGCTATGTTCGAATCGCTAATTTCGTGGTCATTCAATACGAAAAGATGTAAAACTACGCTGCGGCAGCATTCGAAAGTAAATATCAGTTTTAATGACTATTCTACTTATTGGACATACGGCTCGACTAGGTCAGGTAAAGTCGAGGTATGGATAACGCGATTATTCTTATGCTTAACTTATGAAAGTGAGGTACGACCCACCACATTCCTATGGTTCCGGCATGCGGGTGGCGCATACCACGCGTTGTCGTCAATATATTGAGACTGCTGGTTGAAAGAGAATATTACAACATTGTTTGATGCGATTTATATGTATTTCAATTCTACTGTCTTCTCCACTACATCTGCTGAAATTTTTTTAAAAGCGAGCAACGAGCATACGAAAATTTTTATGGGTGTTGCCACCGTCGTTTTCGAACTTAGATTGTTTATAATACTCCTAAACACAGTTTTGTACATCTGATGAATTTTCTGTTACAGACTATTGCACACATCCTCGGTGTTAACGATGTTTCCCAGCTAAACCCCGATGCAAATCTTGGAGATCTTGGTCTTGACTCGTTAATGGGTGTTGAGATCAAGCAGGCGCTTGAAAGGGACTACGATATTGTGCTCTCCATGAAGGACATACGAACACTTACCCTCAACAAGCTGCAGACACTGGCGGAAAGCGGTGGACAGGGAACGACAGCGCTGCAGACAACCGAACTTGACATGAAACTGGTTGGTGTACTGGTATGTTGTCCACTGGAAACACTGAGACCTTATTTAAGGAAACTGAACGTGATGCCGAACAAAACACTGTGGAGATGCTTGAAAAGCAGATGAATCAACTGTTCAAGATGAGAGTAGACGTCAACGATCTCGATCCTCAGGATATAGTTGTGAAATGTAATAAGGTACTGTAACCAGCAATGCCAGCCGCTTAGCTCATCGTCGGTAACAAGGCACTTTTGCGAATTCCAGGTTGAAGAAGGACCTGTTACCTTCTTCGTGCATTCAATAGAAGGTATTGCCACCCCACTGAAACGTGTCATGACTAAGTGTAACTTCCCCGTTTACTGCTTCCAATCCACCAAAGAAGTCCCTCAGGATTCCATTGAAAGTGTCGCCAAATGTTATATAAAGGTTAGTTTTTGTTTTTCATAGGAGCGGCTCGAGATTATAGCAATTTGTTCAGGAAATGAAAAAGATTCAGCCAGAAGGTCCATACAGGCTTGTCGGCTATTCATATGGAGCTTGTATTGGATTTGAGATGGCAACCATGCTACAGGAATCAGATGGGCAGTCGGCTGTAGAAAGGCTCATCCTTCTCGATGGATCTCATTTATACATGCAAACCTACAGAAATGTATATCGAATGGCTTTTGGAGTCACAGGAGATACTCTTGTAAACAACCCACTTTTTGAATCCGAAATTATGTGTGCTATGACATTGCGATTCGCGAATGTTGACTACAAGAAGTTCCGCGTTGAGTTGCTACAACAGCCCGGATTCAAGGCGCGGATACAGAAGGTTCGATTCTGAAGCGAAAACTTGGTAGCGCGTCGATGTTGTTTTTGTAGGTTGTCGACACTGTGATGACGACAGGTCTGTTCAAGTCTCCCGAAACGATAGCCTTCGCCTGCGAAGCAATGCGGTCCAAGTTCTTGATGGCAGATAAGTGCGTCGCTTGTTGAGTTCGCCGAATAACCATGAAGGAAAAAGGCGGTTTTTTGCAGGTACAAGCCGGAGCGCAAGTTCGCCGGACACATCACCCTCGTGCGAGCGGAGCAAGGCGCAGCCCGCGAGGAGGACGTCGGCCACGACTACGGAATCAGCCAGGTGTCGGACGAGTCGAAGGTGTACGTGGTGGAGGGGGACCACGACACGTTCGTGCAAGGCAAAAGCTCAGCGAAGACGGTAGCGATCATCAACGAACTCATCAAGGAAACGTACAAATGCTAGACCTCCGACGTGTGATGCGGTGTGAGTGATGTGCTGTCACCCGTCTTCAGTTGCTTGCTCAGCCCATTCGCCCAAACGGGTGAACTCATAGTTTTAGTTAGGTTTTCAACTCGAATCGATTCTCTGTCAGAGTTTTTCGGAATGCGAACAGGCCGTTCGCTTATGGAATTTTATCAGATGCACGGTACCATCAGCCTCTCGGTTGCAGCACTTGTAGTTTCCGAGTATGGACTGCGAGGAAATATAGGAGAACAACTGCGGAGCTCATGGGATTGTGCTTGTACAATTTTTGAAACGTTATATTGAGAGCTTTCTATTCGACGATTGGCTTCATATACTCTACTTTCTCGCCATATTATACTATAGAGTTGTTTTGTTTATTTCACATGTTTACCTGTCATACTTTGAAATAATAACTTGCATATTATAGTCCTATTAATTTGCATAATATAGTTCTATACGGTGTCCAACTGTATTGAGAGATCTTCGCCTAGGGATTGATTTGAACAAAGAGAAACACTTGTTTCACTTTTTTTCAATAAATCTCATACGATTTTATGTGTGTGCGTTTTCGGCTTCGCATGGCTGGCTGTCCTTGGACATCCCACATGAACAACTTAGCGTTTTTGTGAATAGGGGTTATGACTACCTGCTGGCTGTGTGGGTTTGCTATATTCCTCACCGCTGCAAACAGTCTTTCACTTCATTCGTAGGCCTGATACCTAAGAAGTTTAGTCTGTTAAAGGCAGCACCCACTCTAAAAACAGATTTCGAGATTCAGGTAGTTTATGAAACCGTGATGGCTGAATAGCCAAAAGCCAAAGCGAGAACACCAGTAAGCAGCTCGTTGGGGGAGAAAATGGCCGAAACGTCGGGTACTCGGTGGACTAGTTACGAAGGATACGGGGACGAGTTGTCCTGTCACTTTATTTTCTACACTAGTTAGAGCGCTACTACCATTTGGTATGAGTAGAGTTATACATGCTTTTAGTGGTAAGCGACTTCAAAAGAAAGAGCGCGAGGAAATGGAAAACTCGTCCACGAAACCGCTGACGAATTCTGGAGCGAATTTCTCGGTCACGAATGAGTTCTGAGCCGAGAAATTTGAATCTTAGCCCATTCTTGAGTTCGCCTTTCGGAACTCATCGAGAACTCAGAAGGCGTCCTGAGAGTGGGTGCTGCCTTTAAAGAATTTTTGAGAAAAAAGTCAGATGGTGGGTCTAGTACGTCCTACAAGGGAGAGTTTTCAGCTTTCACCTTAAAATGAAACACGTGAGATCTGAACGGTTCCACATTTCCACACAAGACCAAATTAGATGGAGATTCATTATTCGTCCTCTGCTTTTGATGCTTACCGGATGCTGGTCGTGACGTCCCAAAGATGGGTTATGGTGGAGAGAGGAAGACACTGGCGGCCAGAAGGCGGCAAGAATCTTGCTACTCTCATGTATACAAGTGTGTTGCACCTTGGGGGAACCACTACATATTTAGTCCTGTGCGACTGTCCCATAGGTAAGCGAAATTGCAAAGTAGATCAAAACGAACGTGATTTTGGCTGAAAAAAAAGCTTCCAGTCCAAAAACGTTCGTCCAGCCCAAAAACGGTCATGGCTATGGGGTATCCATGATCCTTCAAATTCAAGGAGGAAATTTGCAAAAAGGGTTCAACGCAGTTAAATTAGGCTTGCTAGCGTTACTAATACGTATACAATGCAGAAGGGTGGGTTTTTTCATGCTGTTCCACTTGAATCATAGGATCGCTGAAAGCGCAGGACCCGAGGTTATGCCATGACTTGACAGCTCCACCGCTTCCCAGAAATTTCGTCCTGAGAATTACAACAGCTGATCATGACCTCCTTATTCCGGAGCGACTTTTCCATAGATCTTCTCTTCACTAATTTGGAGAATCATTATCAAGGATTTGACGAGGTTGCGTTTTAACTAAGCTTCACCTATAGTTTCCTCTTCATTTTTATGGTGGTGGCACAGCACAGGCGCATCGCATGATGGCAAAAATCCAAAAAAAATCAAGTTTATGTATATATGAAGTAAAGACAACACCCTTTTGTGCTCGAGTTTTCTCGAATTACACTCGAATTTCATAAAATGAACTTGATGAAGGGTAGTTGCTTGAAGAAGCGCGAAAATTTGGAGTTGTTTGGGCAGACAGCCGCTTGATGCGATCCACGTTTGAAATTAAGTAAGCGGAGCACTCGTACCCGATCACGACCTCAACTGGTTAGTATGTAGAATAGAAAAAAGAAGATGTGACACCTTGTCATCTTAGCTCTTTTCTATTTCTACGGAGAATTCTATGCATTTCTGCGTCTTCGCTTAGAACCATCCTCCAGGATATGACGAGATCACACAAAGCGTTTTGGCTATGTTTAACCCATGGTTTCTTCTTCATTTTTATTCTAGAGCGCTTGGTGGCAGAAATTCAAAAAAAATACTAGCTTATGTTTACAGTATGGGTAGCACTCGAACAGATCGTTTTTTTTTTGTGCACTTCTGAGTGCCCTCAAGAAATTCTAAGATATCATATATTGGGCGATCACTTATTAGAGCACCACATCAGGATAGCTCCGAGACTCATTAGTTCCGTGCGGATCTACTGATAGTAAGCCCAGAATAATGGCTGCAGTTTCTGCCTTAAAATGACACGTGAACATGCAGTTTGTTAGTATCGCATCGGAGCAGAAGCTGCAAGTAAGCCTAAGTATAGTTAATCCAGATGGAAACAGTGAAGGAGAACTGTATATTTTGTTCGACGGTGCTTACTTTGCTTCATGTTAGCGCATTCCCTCTGCGCTTCACTTCTACTCATTCAAGCAGACTGATAGGGCATTGCGTTGCTTTGAAGTCGCATCAGAACGGCTATGTGACGCGGCTGGTTAGGTGTGGTGAGTTATAGATAATCTAGGCAAAACCAGTTTTGTTTTAGAGGTACAGGGGATTTATCATACAAGTGCGTATGTTCGTGACTTTTGATATAACAGCAGAGCAAGTATACGGCATGCAGTTCAGCCGCATCGATCGAGATCACGGTCGATCACGACCCATTACGCCGCTTGCGCACGCGCACTTGTCAAGTAAATGTGCTATACTTGCTCGGGATTCTTGGAGTGCAATTGTCCTAGCAAATTTCTGTGAAGGTACTGCAGAATCAAGGAGTAGGAAGAGGAACAGGTTCTACCACTTCATGATTGATGATTTTTAATATGCAATACTAGAAGTACGTTTGTCCGAAAGTACACTGTTAATTCACCGAACGGTGCCATACAAGAATGAATTTCGAGGTGGACAAAATCGGGAAATGTTCCAAAAGAAGGGAAGCATAATTAAGATCCTGTTTTCCTAAAATTGGTTACTACTACCTAATTCTTAAGGCAATGAATTAACACACTCTAATGTAACAGCCATTTTCACATAAACGAAAGAATTTTAAGAATTTGAAAGTGCAGTGCATCCTAGCTAGGCATGAGAGCCGAAATCGCATGCCTATGCTGCCATTGTGCACGAAATGGTGAAAAACGACTGTAGCTTCGCCAAGCGACGGTCGCAAGCGTCGCCTCTTTGAAAATACTCGGAAACATCTAGAATTTTGTTACAACTGCTGTCTGCTGCTCGCAGTACCTATGATACATCAATCATCCGGTTTTTATGTAGAGATTACTATCGCGAAGCCTGCTCCAGTCCAACTCACAGCGAAAAGTTAGACATCATTAGTACGAAAACAATTTATTGATTGCAGAGTGATGTAGCGAATTCGAAGCGAAAAATGCAAGAAATGGTGGAAATTTTGTAGGCCTCACCCTGTAGAATCGCCTGGTATCGCTTAGACACAATTTTAGGTAACTTTAAAGGATTTTCAGAGAAGCGATGCTTACGACGGTCGATTTTCACCGTTCCGTGAGCAGCATTGTAAGCCCACAGAATTGAAACCTATGCACACATGAGTTTTTTTAGATATGCTTAAGGGACGCCTTTGGTATTTTTAAAAACTCGTCTTGTATTATACATAACCATGACACAAATGTGTGCTGCTGAAGTGATAGTTTGATTATTGTGTTGTTAAGGGCTTTCCTAGGTCTTGAAAAACCGCAAACGTATTTTTTCGAAGGCGGATAGCAGCTGTAATTTCTTCAATGTGCTGCGCTGAGATAGCGAATATTATCGTTCTAGCTGACTCATATCCACCGCAGGGGCTGGTTTGTAGCCACCGTACAGCCACTATCATGCATATCGCGGATCCTCTACCTTTCGTTCTGCTTCTTTCGTTCGCCTCACTTGTATACAGTCTGCGAGCTCAGCGAGCCAGCCGCAGGTCGCTCGCTCACCTTAAACAGGTCTTGAACGAGGAGGCTTCTAGGTAGGGAATTTTGCCAAATTTTACGCAATGGCAGACACTCTAGAAAGAATTTCGTTTTGAGTGTCACTAGAGAAACGAGCGCATTTCCGCTTAACCCAGGATGAAGACGCTTGCCAGTAGAAGGGTCAAGTCAGGCGACTAAATGAGTATCTTTGCGCTACGTTTCTCTTGTTCCACATAGATCCAATCAATTACGTGTCAGGCAGGTTCCATCTAGGCAAGACACGACCCATTTTCCTGCACTGAACGCACGATTTCGGTGAACTTGTGAAACCTTGTGATTCAGATTGATCAGCGCGAGGCAACAGGACGACGTTGACAGTTTCGGGGACCTGACGAGAAATCCAGACGCAAAACATAACAAGGTGATTTTTGAGCAAATTTTTGGGTATTCGAAGCTGCGCAGCATTTCGGTTCTGATGAATTTTCCGATTTTTGATGATGAATTCTGATTCGAATTCACTTTTGCTTTCTCTTTACGCATTAATTTAGCTTTCCTCCTGAGTCGGTAAATATGGTATAATCCAACAGAGAATATTAGTAGCATTTTCGTTGCAAATCCGCTGATGTGAAAAGGGGTATCAAGCTCTTACTGAGGAGAATAAACAACAGGGTTGGCCATGAGCTGCGACATGAGAATCCTGAATACGTACCCTCCACTTGCTTCATCTACTTTCTTCTGGAGGAAACACTCACGTTCAGGCCC
>KN549210.1:33548-44372 GCA_000797555.1 Oesophagostomum dentatum | reverse complement strand
CCTTTTCATGTCGGGGCGATGTTTCATCAACTTTGCTACTTCTTTTAGAGCGATGTACAGTAGCGCTCAAAAGTATTTGAACACCCCATTTTTGGGCTTACGATTAATTTTTTATTTTGCGTATCGGAGGCAGGCAAACATGATGAATTTTATGCTTTTCTAGGATGACTAAATGACATATTTTATGAGCATCAAAGATCTCCGAAGAACGTCTGTGAGAGAAGTTATGCCCCACAAGATCGAATTTGCCCAGTTTTTCGACAAAAATTCTTTCTCATTATTGAACGATGTACCAGCGCTGCTCTATGTCTGGTTCAATCTCTGTATCTCCAAGGAATCTAGCATAAATTTTGCGCTTCGTGGTCGTCCTCTGCAGATGACATCTGCATCAAAATGTGCGGATTCCAAAATCAGAAAAAGTTGATTTGCGGATATTTTAGTGAATAAGAATCCCCGTCATGCATTCATATTTTTTCCTTCATGATTCTTGAGAAAGCATTACAGACTTCGTTTGCGGGCTGCAAAACTGCTCTCTTATTCGAATGGGAAAATGAGAAAGTTTTAGAGAAAATCGATCGAGCCAATTTCTAATTTATTTCCATATTGGGACAGACTGTTTTGGAGTATGCTGTATGCCATAAGATGCAGAAAAACATTTGGTATATAGTGCATATTTTTACTCTTTTTAATATCGAGATACAAGAACGCTATTAGCGAATTTCGAAATGCGACAAAAATTGAATCGGACTACGTATAATTCGCTTAAACGGCGCAGCGAAGCTGCTCATCTAAGGTTAACTCGCGCAGGCCTGCTCCTAAAAAACCCTTAAATTTCCGCTTGATTTCGGCTTCCGTGGAAAGATATGACGAATAATGTTAACATGCAAAAATGGGGTGTTTAAATACTTTTGAGCGCTACTGTATTTAGCAGAGTGTGATGACTAGGTAAGTTGGCTCGGGAGTATTTCATTCTATTACGAAGTATCATGAAGAGTACGACAAATGCTTTTTTGACAACCGAGTCGATGTGATCACGGAAGCTCAAGGAGGTGTCAACTATAATACCTAAGTCTTTGGCAGTTTTGTGTAGTTTTAGTTTTCTGGTAGAGTAATAGTTTTTAGTAACTGTAGGTAACATCTCTAACTTGAGCTTACGTGTTTAACTAGTTTGATAGAATCTCGGCACCAAATGGGGAAGAATGTGCACGGATGATCTCCGCGCGCGTAACCGATGCCTTGTGCGTGAAGATAACGGTATAGAAGGGGCACCCACGAGTTCGAGTTATTTTGTCTTGTTTTTGTTTTTGATTGAAACTCCTTTTTTGTGCTCCACGACTTCCCCTTTTTGCTTTACTCATTTTAAATAAAGATATGATAGACTCATACTTCTCGCTCCACCATTTGCAAGGTGAAAGCCCTGTATATCTGTAATTGCGTTTAGAGGGTACAGGATAGCCTCCGCTAGAATACTGCACAGAAGCTCATGAAGACTTCTGATAAAAACAATCCCCTTGATGGAGTCGTAAAACCGAAGATTGATTTTACAAGTATAACCTCTGAAGGAGATCGCGAACATGAAGCAGAAGCATTTACGGGAAATGCAAACCACTCTCAGCGGCGATCGAAAATATTGGACTATAGCTACAAGAAATTTGTTTCATTCCGAGAAAGCTTGCATAGATCCGGAAGTATTAGATTTTAAAAAGAAATCTCGAAATGCCTGAAATTGAATTTTCTCAATATCTCTCGCATTTCTGATCGGATCTCAATATGCATACAGCCACATAAAGTCGAGAGCCTGCAGACATGATAACCTTTAGAATTTGTATCATTCTTTTCTTGACAAAAAAATTATGACCTCATGTACTGAACAAGCCTTGTTTTTGGATTTTAAATCACTGCACTGCCAGATTAACAGAATAAGAAGCAAGTTGTAGGCCGGGGGACGGGCGTAAGGGTCCGTCAGCCGGCACCAAGGCATCTGCGGGCTTTGCTGCCAGCGTGCGTTGGTACCGTACGACGCAACGCGGCTGACCATGCACAGCCCTCATCCTGTTCACCGCACTATCCTGCTCGTCCGCCAGTTCTGCAAACACGACGTCGCGCTGCGAATCGCGGCGAAACGCTGGGATGACCTATACTTATAGTTCACCGTATGTGTGTGTTCCAGTTTTGATGCTTAGACCGATAGGAAACTTTCCCTCAGGCATTTTCAAGATACACAGAATCCGACTAGAAGAGGAAGTGTGAGATGCAGCCAAGTCCCTAATAACCATTTCCATTGCTTTTTATGGTTACGCCGGTGTTTCGCCGCGATTCGAAGTGCGATGTTGTGTTTGCTGTACTGCCGGACGAGCCGGATGGTGGGGTGAGCGGGTTTGGGCTAGCTGACAGCTACCAACAAAACTGGAGGGATTTATGTTACATATGGCTATTCGGCACGAACGACATAAGCACAGACGTCCACCGCTAGAAACTGGATCAAAAACTGGAGCGCTGTGACATTGTCCAACAAGATCATTGTCGTGTATGACTCTGGCAATGTACACGAGAGCAATGCGCATATGTAACTTCAGATCAGCCTCGTATGAGAGCTGCACGAAAATTTTGAGTAAGGTGACACAAGAGAAGGTTTTTCTTCATTCAAATAAATCGCCTGTGGTGTAGAGTAGTGAGAGCGGCTGGACGTGTGGTAGGCTGTAATGTTAAAGTTTTGCGGAATGTAATAGCAACATTTCATCCTAAGCTACCGCAAAGCCGGTTTTGGAGGATAGAAATAATTTTTCTGCGGGTGTGCGCGCGACCCCACCAAAGAAACGCTGCCCGAAATTTTTGAAAGAAGCCGCACTGAGAAGTATCCTGCGATTCGCCCTGTTCTCAAGGCGTTACTCTGTCGTACAGTTATTTTGCTGAAAAAAAACTGGAAGCACGAAAATTTGACTGTTGTCTCTCTTTCGATTGTAAAATGCTTGCTTCGAAAGAAATGTAGTGAAAGAGGTAATCGAGAGAAAAGCGAAGGCAGTGGCTATAAGCACTGAATATCTGGAGCCAGCAGCCTCGTTGATTCTGAATTTATTTAGTTTGAAAATAAAATCGCAAATTACGACAAGACTTTCGACTCAGCCGAATACAGTTACAATCTCTGAGGGAGCGTGCATTGAAGGATTCACTGCATTCTCTGAAAAGATGATTATTAATAGTAGCAAAGCCTCAATCGCAAACTTGATTTCTCGCTTCAACACCCAGAGAAAATTTGAAAAGCAATACAGATTTTTGAGTTCTTAGACCGTCAGAAGATGGGAGATTTTTAAAAGAGATAAAAATATGTTATAGTCTTTGGGATACAAAGTCCTCTTAAAACATTTTGCAGCACAAAGAACGCTAGCGCCATAGGCTCAGTTCCTGGCAGAGTTGCTCTAACTGTTCGTCGGATTCTAAGAAAAATTCTTAAACTGGCACGACGTCGACCACCCTGTCGCCAGTTTCAAGTAAACTCGATGATTTTTCCCACCACAACTACTATCAGAGATTACTAAAAATCTGATTTATTTACAACTCATTTTCCAGTTTGAGAGAAATAATTTCTTGTCGAAATCGAAAGATCTTATGCATCAAACTTACACGTTCTCCGCAATCTGGGTCTTTCGTTTTTTTCTATAGGATCGTTGCTTTATATTGTTGCTGGCATCACAGTAGTATAATAATCAGAAGGATTTTGAGGGAGTCTCTATTGCGACGCCTGGATGTGACGTCATTGGGATTATAAGTCACGAAATTGGACATGCCTTAGGCGTTTTTCACGAACAGGCTCGTCCTGATCAGGTCAGTGTGCTCATTCATCACTTCTCTTAGAAGACAGATATATGGAAAAAGCTTTCCTGTGCGCTGATACAGGGACTACCGTACATTCCCAAAACGCAGCTTAGAAATCAACAGTTCTGCAGAAAACCCCACCTTGTTGCCCGGTTCTTGTAATAATCGTGGAAATGAACAACAGCAAACCGCAAGCATGGCGTGCGGGCAGCATTTTAACTTTCCTCATTCCAACGGACTTTTCTCATCAAAGCTTAAGCTTTGCGTATTTTTATACTAGGCTTTGCTTACAGGACAACATGGTACCGCTAAAACCATTGCCCAGCTTCCTCCTTGCACAAAGCCCTTTCTTTCGTGGACGCATCTAGCCAGAACTAACGTATTTCTCTCGATACCCGCTTCATATCACACAAAAAATCCATGTGACCTATGCTTGTACGTCCCTATAGAAGGAGGTGAAAATGCTCCTTCGGGGAAAAGCTTATATGAATCTCCTGTGCTGAATACGTCCAGCTTCTTGCTTCTACTATGGCGGTCTTAGGAAACCGATGGAGTGAGCGGAGAAGTTGCTTTCTCTTGTGGTCTTTTGACAGATCTTGTACAATGATAAATTTTTATGCGTTCCATATAAAACGTTTTGGAATGCAAACTGGGCTATTTTCCCTGAGCTTCCTCAGCCGGGATAGGAACTGTGCGGAAAGAAAACCTTCGGAGTTTTGCCAAGAAGTTATTTTTTTGACCGTGAAAAGCTGTTCATTGTTTTTCATGGATCCTGCTTTTAACAGCCGCGTATAACAACTCGTCTTTTTCTTTTATGATTGACTTATAACAAGTCGTAACCTATGCGCCGAAATACCCCGAGATGGTTCCTATCACGAAAAAAAGTTCCTTTTTAGAAGGGATTGGATACTTAAAAATCCATGTGGCTTTGTTAAACAGAATAATTCGATTCTTCAGGAGAGGCATATTGCCATCAACTACAATAACATTCCTATTAGTCGGTGGAGCAATTTCAACTCTGTTGGAGTTAGTCAGGCGGAAACCTTCGGCTTACCCTATGATACAGGTCCGTTTTTCACAGCACTTTTTTCATACGTAACTTTCAACATTCTTGCTCAATCGTTTGAGCATACCGCATGCTGCTGTAAGCAGAAAGCAGTACTCTTTCGACAAATCCGAGGATCAGATCACGTTCAAACTACTAAGTTGTTACATAAATATCGGTAATTTTCCTTATGTTCGTATTTTACCCCATCTTCCCACAATTTCTGGCCAATAATATATACAGTTTAAAAGCACTTTTCTGTTCTATAAAAACTCGATCATCATTTGCTCATGTCTCTTGATTTTACTTCATTTTTTGAGCTGACAAATGTAATATTATGTAGGATTGAAGATAATGTAGGATTATTACGCGAAACAACATTTTCGACACCTGATATAGCATTTCTTTTAAGCGAGGTCAAAAAGTCTCAAAAGCAGTCCAACATATTTTTGCTGTATATGAGAAGCTGCGCTTTGAACGAGAAGACATTCAAAATGCTATTCTTTTGTAATTCAAAATTGCAACTTTCAGCTTGAAAACTGAAGCCAAATCAAGTGAAATGAACAAATGAGGACCAGGGTCAAGCGTAGTTGCGACAGTAGCAACGGGGAGTCGACTTGGGAGTCGGTCGAGGAAAATGGGTCGCCTTTCAGTTGATGGAGAACCTGATGAAGTGGTGGAAGCAAGGACTCCGTACAAGTTTTAGCCTATAACCTTTTAGTCCCTCACAACTGCAATATTTCCTCGTTCAAGGTGCTCATGTCGGAACCTCCCGGACGATGGTAACCCAAGCTATAAACCACATTAGTGCCGTCGTCTGCTGTATATTCTTGACTTAAAAAAATGCTATTATTCTGTGTTGGCGTACCAGTCACTGGTTTATCCATATTGATGCATCGGCTAACGTACAATTTTCGGCTGGTCTGTACAAGAAAATTGTTATGAAGACCTGCGTTGCAGGAAACATTTCTACGCGGCAACTTCTTTCTAGATTGTTTCCAGAAAACTCTCTGAGTCTCCTAGTTATCTGGTCTGTCTGGTAGCTAGACAACGAGCTAAGGCTAACCGTGCTGGTCAATCCAATGGTCTAGCAAGAACTTTCTTGACTGGTTTATCCAGTAGTCATCAAGGGAAATTTTTATAGGCTACCCAGTAGTCTTAAGCTCGGGTAGTGCCAGCCAAAAGGCACTGTTATAAGTTGGCTGCCTACAACTTGCGCTCAAGCAACGAGCGTCAGTGTTCTGCGCTGTTTATCCAACAGTCCAGCTAAGAAGTTTCTTGACTATCTGGTCTGTCCACCAAACTCCCCCATAGTCTGAAGCTCAACAGTGATAGCCGCAAGGCATTGCTTCAAGTTGCCATGTTCCTTCTTCTTGAAACCTGGGCATTGGTCGAATATCTTCAAGTTTACTTTGCCAACCAGGTTGTTAGGTAGAATATATCCTTTGTTCTGAAATCGAGGCCGATTCTGAACCGCGCACGCGGTTAGATTGACGATGGAGCAGAGGCCAATCAACGAATTTTGCCTGCAGCAGATATGCACTCATTTCTGGTGTTAATGGCCGGATTCTTGGCCGAAATAAATGCAGCCTCAAGCACTTTTCTCGCTGAAATTTCACTTTCGCAAGCTAGAATTGCGCATTTCACATAGAAATCACTCCCATGGTGGACCTCGATTTTGTGCTTTCCCAGTGGTGTTGTTATAGTTCCCCTCCTTTTTCCTGCTAGATGTTCTTTAATCCTTATACCCAACATTCTACCGGTTTCCACAATGTAGGATTCGTGACAGTTCAAGCATTCTATTCGGTAAACCACACCGGTCTTTGCACAATCCACCGTTCTTCCATGTGGACATACAATGCATTGCTCAAGTATACATTCTGTATCATACAATCTGTTTCACACCAACTGCTTCTTGATACTATCATTAGGGATGTTTACCAACCTGGCATCATTTTGCAGCTGGGCTCCAGCTATGCATTGATTTATGGCCATCCTTACTCTATCGGATATGAATGGTATGCAAAGAGGAATCTTGGTGCACGAAGTTGGGCTAGAACTTGGATGTCGTCTGTATCGTCGTGTGGGACGATTTTGCGAGACGTCGTAGCCATTGCTTAGTGCAATTTGTGTGGCCAGCGTTCTTGATTCCTGTCGTTCACTGTCACCGGTGCACATCCCATGATGGATACGGTAGAAGGATAGCAGAGATGCTTCTCTCTGGCACATCAATATACCAACGCGTCACAAAGAGATACTATCAGGCTCAGTACAGAAAGCTAAATGACATTTGGGTTACTACGGGAAAGTCCATCGGAATAGGTGAAAGATTTAACAGGAGATTAAAGTTAGATAATCGAAGATGTCCCGTTTTTTACCACCTGGTCACCTGGTCAAAACTCATAAAATAGCGTCACACGAATTCGAGTCGATGTCGCCAGAAACTTTTAAAATTCGCCCTGTAATAAGTTATACTGGCGGCCCGACAGTCCGAATCTCGTGGTTCGTAAACAACATCATAAGCCAGCTGTTAACCAAAGTACTAGGTTGAGTCGAAAGTCTTGTCGTCATTTGCGATTTTATTTTCAACCTAAATAACTTTAGAATCAACGAAGCTCTTGGCTCCAGATATTCAGTGATGGTAGCTACCTTTCCTGTCAGTTATCTCTTTTACTATATTTCTTTGGAAGCAAGCATTTTACAATCGAAAGAGGGACAACAGTCAAAGTTTCATGCTTTCAGTTTTGTAGTTTTGTCGCTAGCCCGATAATTTCTCAGCAAGGAGCAAAATAACTGTACGACAGAGCAACGCCCTGAGAACAGGGCGGATCGCAGGATGCTTCTCAGTGCGGCTTCTTTCAAAAGTTTCAGGCAGCGTTTCTTTGGCGGGGTCGCGCGCACTCCCGCAGGCAAGTTATTTTTATGCTCCAACACCGGCGTTGCCGTAGAAACCTTAGCATTACAGCCTACTACACTTCCAGCTGCTCTCACTATTCTGCACCACAGGCGATTTATTTGATAAAAGAAAAACCTTCTCTAGTGTCACCTTACTCAAAAATTTCGTGCAGCTCTCATAACGAAGCTGATCTGTAGTTACATATGCGCGTTGCTCTCATGTACATTGCCAGAGTCATACATGATAGTGATCTTGTTCGGCTATTCATAGCGCTAGAATTTTTGAGCAAGTTTCTAGCGATAGACGTCCGTGCTAATGTTGTTCGTGCCGAATGGTCATGTGTAGCATAAATCCCTCCAGTTTTGTTGATAGCTGTCAGCTAACCCAAAATTGTGACCATTTCAAAGATACCGGGTGCCTCTAGCGGAGGCCTACAGCTTGCTTCATATTCTATTAATCTGGCAGTGCAGTGACTTCCAATGCAAGAACGGAAGCAGTTCAGAACATAAGGTCATAATTTTTTTTTGTCAGGAAAAGAATGATCCAAACTCTAAATATGGCCATGTTGCAGGTGCTCGACTTTATGTATGCTGTATGTATTATCGAGATACGGCGAAAAATTCGACAGATACTGAAAAATCAAATTCCGAGCATTTTGAAACTTCTTTTTAAAATCAAATATTTCTGGAACTGTGCAAGCTTTCGCGGAGTAGAACCAACGCTCTTATAGCTATAGACCAAGGCTTTCGATCACCACTGACATTGATCCGTATCTATGGATCCTTCTGTTTCATGTTTGCGAACTGATTATGACAAGACTTTCGACTCAGCCTAATACCTTGACATTTGTCCAACACGCAGCAATTTCTACAGCAACTACTTAGCACGCAATTTCAACCTGGTAGTGTCATAGAGTCGTTTGATGTCACGTCTCTCTACACTAACGTTTAGGTTGACGCTGCTTTACAGGCTGTTGCCGAAATGCTGGACGCTCATATTTCAATATGGTTACTTTTGGTTTGAGCAAAACGAGAATATTGATCCTCATTAAAGAATGCCTAAGATACAATACCTTTCGATGGTCTGGGAGCTATTATTTGCAGAAGAGAGGTCTTACTATGGGTCAGAGGCTGGTTCCCCTCCAGTATTGCTTTCTGGATAAGGTTGAGGAACCTGTTCTCGCCCACTTACCCTTAATGTACTGCCGCTGTATCGATGACTGCTGCATAATAACATCAACGTAGAACGAGATGGGTAAACTCTTCAGGATTTTGAGTGAGCAATCGGAGTACATTAAAATAACAAGAGAGAAACCACGAAACAGCTAGCTTTCCTACCTAAGCACCCAGATAAAACCATCTGAAGGTGCCGTATATGTAAAGTGGTACCGTAAGGAAAGCGCTAAAAACATCCTCATTCACGCCAAATCAGCACATCCCACAGCCGTCAAACGCGGGGTCATCCGGAACATGACCAAGACTGCTGTAGGTGTATGTACAGGTAAAAATGAAGGGCTGGAGTCACGAAATCTGGCTACAGAAATAGCATGAAGTAATGGCTATAACTCTCGCAAGGTTACCACCATAGGCGACATGGGCAACATTCTCAGCTAGTCCATCTTGAGGCACCAACAAAATCCTATTTTGCATGTCTTTTGTTTCGTTAGCATTAGCGCGGCCATACAGTGCATTATTCGAGCCCAGCTGCAGAATGATGTCACCTTGACGAACATCCCCAATGCTAACGTCAGGAAACAGCTGGTACGGAATAGGTTATATGATATAGAATGCATTCTGGAGCATTGTATTGTATGATCGATCATACGGAAAACTGGGAGATTGCGCAAAGTCGGGTATAATGTACCAGATAGAATGTCTGACTTGTCGTGCTTTTTAGGAGAAACCGGTAGATCATTAGGCATAGGAATATTGGAGCATTTGGCGGAAAAGAAGGGAAAATTCAACAACACAACTGGAAAAATATAATGCTGAAGTGCATAATGGTAGCGACTTTGAAGTAAAATGCGTGAAACTAGCACATGTATCCGAAATTTCTGACGAATAGCGCTAGTGGCCGCGTTCATTCGCAGTAGAGAACCAGCGATGAATTACAAAAATAAATGCTTATCTACAGTACCGACCAAAAGGATATGAACATCTGGTTTTTTGGCAACAACTTCTTAAAATTCTGCCCAATCCCGCTGAAATTTTTAGTGACATTTTCCAGGCTCCATATCAGTGTTGCAAATGCATCGTTGTGATTCATCGTGCATAATATGATTTTCTAAAAATTCTTTTATCAAAATTGGTGAATACGGCTATTCTGAGCCTTATTGTTTTCTCCAACGGAAAACCATCAAAAGTCGTCAAATCCTCGCACACTGTAGAAGATAAATAGGGTCTAGAACTTCGTATCCACGTTTGTCCTACTGATCCTCGAATTAATCGGCAGTGATAGCAGCAAAGGAAATGTCATTGACTAACGTGCCGGAGTTCGATGCCAATAAGTTGTTCGTCTGCGTTTTCCGAAGAGGCACAAGGTGCGGAGAAGGTGGTTTTGGAACCTTACGTCTACCTAACTCGCATATTATGAAGAAGTGATGGTGGTAACAAGCGTTCGAGCCAGTAGAAATGACCTCCGCTTTACAAGTTCCATTTTCCCCCAGGTCTTTTCTGGTTACTTCGATCCTACCAGACCCGTATGCATCCTCAAACGTCGCCGGCAATTTCTCACGCTCTTCATAAGTGCATTGTGGAAAATCTCCCCTCCAGAATTATGACACAGCCGATTAATGTGGACTGAACGCAAAGACTGACCCATGTCTTTCAGTGAGGTCATAGATACATTCGCTCGAAGGGTTAACATAAGCTATTGGTGGTTGCAAATGTTTAAGGAGATGTGAAAAATGCGGAGCCACCTGAAACCATCACTATAAAAAGGTAAAGCTTGTGTTAGTCCATTCTGAAGGTGTACCTAAAATCTCACTAGAACGACGTGTGTCAATTTCCGCATTCATCCACGCTAATCATGATTTATAATAAAGCAGGAAGGGTGTTAGTATATATGTGTT
>KN549210.1:20808-32934 GCA_000797555.1 Oesophagostomum dentatum | reverse complement strand
AACACATATATACTAACACCCTTCCTGCTTTATTATAAATCATGATTAGCGTGGATGAATGCGGAAATTGACACACGTCGTTCTAGTGAGATTTTAGGTACACCTTCAGAATGGACTAACACAAGCTTTACCTTTTTATAGTGATGGTTTCAGGTGGCTCCGCATTTTTCACATCTCCTTAAACATTTGCAACCACCAATAGCTTATGTTAACCCTTCGAGCGAATGTATCTATGACCTCACTGAAAGACATGGGTCAGTCTTTGCGTTCAGTCCACATTAATCGGCTGTGTCATAATTCTGGAGGGGAGATTTTCCACAATGCACTTATGAAGAGCGTGAGAAATTGCCGGCGACGTTTGAGGATGCATACGGGTCTGGTAGGATCGAAGTAACCAGAAAAGACCTGGGGGAAAATGGAACTTGTAAAGCGGAGGTCATTTCTACTGGCTCGAACACTTGTTACCACCATCACTTCTTCATAGTATGCGAGTTAGGTAGACTTAAGGTTCCACAACCACCTTCTCCGCATCTTCTGTCTCTCCAGAAAACGCAGACGGACAACTTATTGACGTCGAACTGCCGCCTGGTTGGTTGACATTTACTTTGCTGCCATCACTGCTGGTTAGTTCGAGCTACGGTAAAAGAAGCTGGAATTTCTGGACCCTCTTTGTCTCACTGGATAAAGTGTACAATTGTTTATCATTTTTTGATTAGTTTTCTTTCTAGAAAACGACAGGGTTCAAAATAGCCGTTTCGCATATCTATATAAAAAGAATGAAACTTCGCGCCTCTTACATTATTCAAAAAAGTTGCAGAATTTTAAATTCGCGCCGAAAGACGTTTGTTCATTTGGGGCACACTATCTTCCACTGGATCGTCCCAGGTGATAGTGTTGTCCACCAGCATCGCCACTGGCATCCATGTCTTACTGGAATGAGTGGTCTAATTATGGAACACCCAAGTGCAGACACCATGTACCGAAGAGATCGACCACCGATGAAGAACCCAAAAATCGCGGAAATCCTGCGATTTTCGCTGCAATTTCTGCAGATTGAGTGTTTTTCCGCAGGGAACAGCTTCGAATTCAGCTTAAGGCCTTCATTATTGATGGTCGAGCTTCAGGCTTCATCCGCTCGCTTGCCGTCCGTTTGGAGTCGATTTTTTGGGCTTCTTCAGCCCCAATTTCACAATTTTCGCATGAGAGGAAAGCCTTGCTTTCCTTGGGGCCTTCCATTGGGGCGCGCGGCCAAAATTGGACTTGATATTTATTTTATTGCTTATGCGGCAGGAGTTATATTTGGTGCAGTGGATGCGTTACCGCACAGAATTTTAGCGGATATCCTATGCGCGCAGATAAATGACTTACCAGCGAGGTTGCTCGCCGGGCCACTAGTTTGGTTAAAATTTTTAAAGAATCCCAATATGCGCGATCAATCACTGTGACGTATTTGCAAAATTACCACACGAGCTTGGATAATGTCATAAAAACTTCAGCGGAACTGGGCAGAATGATAAGAAGTTACTGCCGAAAAAAATTTCATGCAAAAAGTTCATATCCTATTGTCCGGTACTGTATAACCAGGGATCTCATTCCGTTTTTAGCGCTATGCGAGCTATAGGCGGTGTATATACTCTCGCTCAGTGGAGCAGTGCTCAATCACGTCCGTTGCCGCCAGTTCTGACAGTTCTACGGGCTTGTCAAAAACGATGGAAGTAGCAGGTCGGTTAGCCAGTTGTTTGTGTCAACCTCGCAAAGCTACACCCTAGACAAGATCTAGACTTACCAAGCCATGAGGAGACGTTTGACAGTATAATGTATAGGGTAAAATCTGCACTC
Source organism: Oesophagostomum dentatum (assembly GCA_000797555.1). Classification (NCBI taxonomy): domain Eukaryota; kingdom Metazoa; phylum Nematoda; class Chromadorea; order Rhabditida; family Strongylidae; genus Oesophagostomum; species Oesophagostomum dentatum. Next base: position 31,095 of record KN549210.1, on the reverse strand, counting down.
ATCTTCCAGGCCTCTGGAGGAGAAAAGGCGGTCTGACGAAGCGTAAGGCTAACAAATCCACCTTAACAACCTGGTTGGCAAAGCAGAAACAGGAGATATTAACCAAGAAAATGCCCATGTTTCAAGAAGAAGGAACATGGAGATTATTGAAAAACTTCGGATCACAAAAACATGCACATGTCCTCGAAATGAGAAACGATCTCATGAATTTTATATACCACCCCAAAGAGAATGATGTGCTGTACAATATACTTTAAAAGACTTGACGAAAAGCTCAAATCTCGAAGAACTGCACAACGGCAAACGTTGGCAATTTTCGACTTTCATCAAAAGTTTGGTTGAAAAAAACCATGATTATCTGCTGCGTATTAGAAGTTTTTAGGAAACATAGTACATGATAAGAAACTAAAGGATTAGCTCTATTCTATGTCTGAGTAAACATCTTGCAGTTTCTTTCCGTTTGAGGGAAATAATTTGATGCGAGTAATATGCTACCTAGGTAGAAAGTATACACTGGGAATTTTGGAAAAATTTCGAATAATTCGAATAATCGAGTTATTCGAAAATCGGAGTTTTCGAATAAGTCGAATTTTCGAATAATTCGATCAGGTTTTTCGAATAATTCGAATTTTCGAATAATTCGAAAATAAGCATTTTCGAATAAGTCGAATATCGAATAATCATTCGAATGATTCATTCGAATAAGATCACATCAAATTACACCAGTACAGAAGGTAAAAAGGGATGCATTTCACCCTTATATAGAAGATATTGTATATAAGATATATACAGTAGCGGTCAAAAGTATTTGGACAAGCGATTTTTCGCATTCTGATCTTTTGATGAGTCTCCAGTTGAACATATGCAGTTGTACTGGTGTTCTAGCGTAGGCTAGCACTCCCTCTAAGGATCCTCAGCCATACCACAATCTCGGCAGGTAATGTAAATAGGCATAGTTACAGTCCTTAATTTTCTCTATGGATAAATTACCATCGAAAAAGAAACATGCGCGCATGTGCTCTACATGTCCCAATGAGCTACCCTGAAAATTAGTAGCTCGGACCACTAGCTAACAATGAAATGGTGTGGGAGCTAGTAGACCCTTAAAAACAGTGCGAAAACCCTTTGGACATTTCATGATAATAACAAATAGATTCGCAGTAATAATAATAATTCGCAGTAATAATAATAATTTCAATAATTTTTCTGTAACAGTCCCAAGAAAGGCGTGCACAACTACGTTATGAATTGCCCACGCATTTTCTTGCCTGATATGCACTAGAGGGTATTTTGGCATTCCAGTAGAGCAGATGTTCTTATTTTTATTTAGACGAGTAAAAGCGGTATTAAAAGGGATACTGCGCAGTATCCTTAGAAAGGTCTTATTTGTCGCTGATTATTCCTGATCAGCGACCACATCTACTTGTAATATTCAGATATTTCAATAGGAAATTTACTCCAGTGTTGTTTTTGTAATGCGAGCTATACTTCACGTAACATTTTCTGTAGTTTTTTTTGAAAATTGAAGTGAAAAATTTTGTCTTTTCCGTTTTGGATGTGGCTCTGTGCTGCGCAAAGTCACTATCAAATGCAGTAACAGTTCGAAAGAGAACTCTTAGGTGGTCCTTATTTGTCTGCAATGACTCACCTAGCATCTTTTCCTCCGAAATAATGAGAGCCAAACGATTTTTTTCGAAGTCGGGCAATTATTTTCAACTACCTAATAGCTTTGGTTGGCAAATAGCGACAGTGCTCCCAAACAAGAGTCCAGTTTTAGCGCAGACATTCAGTGTGACACATTGGCGCATCTGCTATGGAAATAGGGCGCTTTCGTTGCATTTTATGATCCACGAAGGCGACAACTAAGCGCACGTTTCGGACTCCAGAAAGGTTTGACTTCAGTCTGATATCATGGAAAAACGGAAATGGCTTTGGTTAGCTAATACTTCCAATGTTTCTAGGCAGAAACCGACTTTTAGCGCACACATTCACTGTTGTGTAGCATTTCAGTAGAAAAGCGGCACAACAGTGAATGTCTGTACATCTCAGAAGAAAATCTCTTGACGATTAAGCATTTGGTACTGTTGTATTTCAACAACTATAACTAGCGTTTGATGAGCGCAGACGCTGGTCAAAGTCATCAGCATAAATAAATCACAGCAGATAAACCGCAACATTGCCCTCAACATCACTGTTTGCCCCTTCCAGCATAAAATAATTGTTTCTGGACTTTAACACACTGACGACAGGGTGCGTTGTTTCATCGTTGGGCGCGTGGGACCAGCACTATTTTAGTACTTTTTTTAAACTATATCTACTTAGTTCCCGCATATCATTCACCGTTTAGATGGTCTATTCAATACATTGAGTGGATGTAGTTGTTCCTTTTCAACAAGTGCCGGATTGTATACGATTTCAAAGTGTGGATGGCAGATGAGGCATAGTTAATGATTTTTACAAAATGTTTGTAAACAGTTCTGTTTCTTATTGCAGCTAAATCTGAGAACCTTAGGGGCATATTTGTTAAGTACTTAACCCCATTTTTTGTTAAAACATTGATTTTCTATATGTTACTTGCACTGGTGTCAACGCCATATGGACGAGTTCGTGCTCATTCAACACAAAACCGATATAAAACTAAACTACAACAGGCAGTCAACTGAGTTTCGAAAGTAAACTTCAATTCCTATAAGCGCTTTATGAAACTATTCCTATTTATAGAAGTAGGGAAGATTTTGGATGCACACAAATCAACGCAGTCGATGGAGAAAACCGCTTAAAATGAATCAGCAAGAACCAATTCTGCAGATCTGATGGCATATCCTTATTCACCGCTACGAGTTTATCTAGAATATAGTTTGCTGGCTCTTTGTAACGTTCGATAAAGCTCAAAAGCAATGTACGACCCACATATGGGTCGAATTATCCCACGCGGCAGTACGCGTACGACCCACCGGTGGGTCGCATTGTCGTCAATGTGTTAAATACCCTCCAGCATTCCCCACTACCAATTTTCTTATAAACAAGGATGAAACGGTAAATTCTGTGAAATTATGAAATTGAAAAATTAGCCGCGAAGCGGCACTTTGGCTAGGCTTTAGTGGGTAAGCCGCCGCGTAGTATATCGCAGGGGTTCCTAGTCATAGCGCGTCTCTTTGGATATGTCACAGTTTTCCGTATTCTTGCCGTTATCTCATCCCAGCCAAAGGAAAACCCCAATTAAGTGACCACAATAAATGAATCATTTTTCATTGTAAAATAAAAGACCGGCCACGTATTACGCAATCTATATAGTCATAGAAACATTACCTCAGTTTTCGTTTTCTTATTTCTCATCATATTCTCGGAAAACAACTTATTCGAAATACACGAATGTTTAGAACGCCGAAGTACACATAGAAACTGAAGAAACAATTACTTGGAGCTTAGGCGCCGATCAAGTCTGTCGATTAATAGAGGCTAAGACGCCAAATTCTGGAACTGACTCCAGTGAACGATAAAGCCGCCCATTTTTGTTACAGCAGTTTTATTCCAGGCTCATTCACATTCCACACCTGAAAACGTTTTGGTCTCTAAACTCTTACACTGAGATCAAAACTTCCCAAGGTTGGCAAATTGCGCTGCAAGTTCTCGAAAAATTCTCGAACACTGACATGTACATAAATCAGTGACAACCAGCCGAACGAGTAGCAGCTACTCGGCTCTCAACTGGTGCAATTTCCTGCCCTGTAAGTTCTGTCTTGCTCTTCAGTTCATAAGCACTGCGAAATGTTTGACAAGCTGGTGCTGCAATTGAGGGAAGCGGAAGATTTCGCAGTGATATCCTAGGCTCGTTACTATAAACAAGTTTGTCCGCCGGCTCCGCCGGACTTCCAGACTTACTGGAGTGCTTGCATCGCTCGTACCATTTCCTTTTTACACATGTATATGTTGTCTAACGCCAGCGCAATCGTAACATCGAATTATTAACTGGCTACTGCTCGATAGTCAATAGGTCGATCAATGTTTTGAATCTGCCTTCAATCAGCTGTCATACATTATGGGCGCTACTAACGCTCCACCGATTTTCTGCCTACCCCTAACAACCCCCTGCATATGTTTACACGCCTCCTGCACATCGGTCCCGACCTCCTGCACATTGGTCCTGACCTCCTGCACGCTGATGTAGAAACCATATTTGAGTCTTGTTCATCGATACAAAACTTGATGACAGTGCTACGGGTCTTTTGCATAGAAAGATCCTATGGTCGCCATCTCTTGAATCGCATCAGTCGAATGAAATCGAGTGAATCGCTACAATCGCCGATGACTCTAGCTCTAACTTCCACAAATATTCACCGTCGTGTAATTTGGCGCATACATGCGCTGTGACCTAGGCGCGTCGAATATATCGTCCACAGTCGATGCTTCGCAACCTACAGCAATTTCGTCGATCGGTGTTATCGGCGTTTCTTGTAAAGGCTATATGCTTCTTCGACGCTGACTTTTTTGCCCAACATTGCTCAACGGCGCAAAACTCCACCCACACATGTGCTCCAATTGATACGTTCAAGGTACATGACGCAAACTCTACTCCACTCACGACACTAATTTCGTCTCTTTAAGCTTTCTGTGACAGCAGTCGTACGGCAATTTTTGGCCCATGATCGCTTCTATGAACAGTTACGACAGTTTGACGCCACGCAAAACGGCGCAAATATGCGCTTTAGCTCTAAAACGTTGGTGGCACATAGAAGGACGTCTTTGCTGTTTACGGTACAGATTTCGTGCCTGAGGTTCTCCTCCAGAAAAAAATATGCGCTTTACAGAAATTCGCGGCGAAATTTGGCGTCACTCTACTACGCATAAGTTGGCGCAAATGTGTGCCAGAACATCCAGACTATGCAGACCTGTGACCTCTTTTGCGCAATGTTAATGATTTCGTGACCAACAGACAAACACACAAACACATACACACATACACACATACACACACGCACGCGCGCGCACGCACGCACACACGCACGCAAACACCCTTACTGCTTTATTATAAGTCACGATAGTGATAAGTCCAACAGTAGGAAAATTTCTTCACATTAAGCAGAGAAGCGGCTGCGCAAATATATTTTGCAGCAAAGTGCCTGATATTTGGACACTGTTTCAAGGTTAAATGTGAAAAAAAAAATGGGAAGAAAGTGAAAATTTGCGTTGGAATGCGTTTACACCACGCAAAATGTGAATTTTGTCAGTCGAAGATTTACGATTTTTTGAACGAGATTCGCAGCTTTAACAAAACTTGTAAATGCTAAGAAATGCATAAACCGTAAATCGTAGAACGTAAATCGTAATTACGCATATCTCTGGTCGTGATGAAGTGCAGACATCAAGTCAGCGTGAGCGTACAGTTTAGCAACCACGTATTCATAGCGGGCACTGTAAAAGAGCCGCCTAAATCTATGTGTAAATCACTTGTTCTGAAAACGCTAATAGTGGTAGTAAGAGGACTGAGTGACATCCTTAAGCACCGAATGTGAGAACCGTAGATTTTAAAAGTCGGTCCTGCTGCAGCGGGGATTTTCCTTCAAAATCTGCGGAAGTCGGTCCTGCTGCAGCGGGGATTTTCCTTCAAAATCTGCTAAGTTTTTCAAGCCTTGAAGTGATGAATATCTACCTTCTTGTTTTTGTAAACTTGCACTTCTTCTCTGATCGAAGAACGTTGCAGAATAAGACTACTTTGGAGTAGGGAGTAGTAGTCTGTCAGCAAGGACTCCCTGGCTGATCCACTATCCGCGGGCAGGCAATCACCAAGTCTTCAGAAAAAAAAACCCGTCCCCCTTGATTTAGCTGCATATCCTTCCTATGATGTGACTGTGGCAGATTGAAATCATCTGAGAGAATATAAAAGTTTCTCTGTGACGAAGTCAACAACCCAACTGAGCTGCTCTATTTCGTTCGGAGTTAGTAGGGTGAAAAGTTGTGGACCCAGTATTGAGTCAGGGCAGTCGATCTTGTCCTTATTCATATGCGAGCAAAGCTGCAGGGCTGGAAGGCTGGAAATTGACTAATTCCATTTCCAGGATCGTATCCTGCAGAGAAAAGAGCCATATTAGCCAGTACAGAACCCAACACTTGGTGTCATGATGTATCAAAACTTCACAACAGTTGATCATCTCTCCGCAGAGTTACAGTTTCACAAAACCGTTAAGACTTTTTGATGCTCTGTGCTTCTATAGTGCACAGGCTTCTACAGCTCAATAGTCACAAAAAGTTCGATAAGACATTAAAAAAAAGCATGATTTTGGCGTTATATAAGTTTTCTTTCTATTCTGTTGATTCCATTTATTTCTATTTTCTGATCTATTATCCGCAGGACGCAGCTAGTGTGAGAAAAAATCCAACAGGACTTCGTAAATTTTGCGAACTTAGCCCGTGACCTAGTAGTTCGGCCGGCGAAGACATCCGAAGTTTTTTTTAGTAATGCTGACGATTTCCCTATTACAAGGACTTTTTGTAGAGAAGAGGGTGTGTCAAAACCAAAAGCAGAACAACGCGAGAATCAGTCCAGACGGTGGCCTCAGGCAGCGCGCCGTAGTAGTTATCGCGCTCCAGTACAAACGCAAATTTTTTTCCTTTTACACTTAATATTTCTGCTCACAATTTTTGATGTAGATGCAGTCTTTCTCCTAGTTTATATCACAGAAAAGACAATCTTCGTTTTAGTTTCTCCGTCTTCGTATTAGAAAAAGAAGCGTTCTGTTGGATAAAACCCGAAAATTTTCCAACGCGCACCCAGCTGGGAGCATCTTTTTCAAAAATGAAGGTGGAGAAACTAAAACGAAGGACGCTACTATGCATGACTGTTCTTCAGGTACTATTACATGTTATACACATTACATCTCTACAAATTACCTTCTCTGTTTTTTTTTTAAAGTTTATAAGGAAAGTTTGAGAAAGTTCGAGCCCCGCGCTCTCATGCGAAAGCGCGCTCCTTTGGAACTCGCGCCGAAACTCGTTTAAAATTACATCGTTACTATCGTATTTTGAACACAATGGAAGTACCGCTGCGCTTGTGCAGTGTTCGTAATCGGACATCTGTTCTTGTGGGACTTAGTAGCTGAAAATGGGTTTTTTCAACTGGTGCTGTGTCCTGATTATCCGGTACCAAAAGCGAAACCTTATCAGTCATTTTAGAAAATGAAAAGAGCAACTTCCGAAGAAATAATCAGGTTATTTTAGGAACGTATTATTCTTCTAGAAAGGCATACTAAGGCAATGCTTAGACCATCAGCTTCAATATCTGCTTAGAATTTGACGAAGGCTCTTATTCGCGCCACAAAATACATACTGTAATTGGACTCTAATGTACAAACACAAAAGTCGCTGTCTCATTTCAATATTCATCGTGAATTGATTTCCTTCGAAATGAGTTACCCTGCTCCCGATATCAACTGATCTCTGTCGTTCAGGCTCTGTCATGCACTATGGCCCGTTTGGATTTGCTTCGGATCCCTACACTCCAACTATACGAACCTTGGAGAGAATTCAACAAAATACGATCGGACAGCGTATTGGCCCATCATTCCTTGACTTTCAAGCAGTAGGTTGCAATTAGACAAAGAACATGAATCAACTATGAGACTGTAATGGAACGTACTTGTAGATAAACAGGGCGTACAAGTGCATAGATAGCTGCCCTCCGATCAACTGCTTTCACAACGGATACGCTCATCCTAATAACTGCTCTGAGTGCATCTGCCCCGATGGATTCTACGGGCAGTTCTGTGAATCTGTCCATCCCTCAACTGCAGATTGTGGCGGTGTGATAGCGGTAACTTATCATTACAAAACATACCCACATCGCATTCGCATTATTCACAGTGAAATTCCTGACTTCTGTTAACACTAGCGCCAACTTTTCCATCTCACATAAAGCCCGGATCAGAATCAGCTCGGCAGGCGAGCTTCGTTAAAGCACGTAGGGCAACCAAACAGAATTCGGTGCAGCCAAACTCCCAAAGAAGGCTCCACCTTAAGAGGCGCCAAGGTAGGAGGGGGTCCTGATTAGAATTCTGCGTCTCTTACTAGAAACCTGCCTAGAGAAGGGGTCTCTAGGCAGGCTTCTAGTAAGCCCCACCTACTTGGGGGCCTCTTGAGCAACCTCCCCCAGAGGATCCTTTTCAGAGTGACGGGATCCGGCAAGCTGGCGGCGAGAAGAAATGAAACGAGCCATTTTTTGTGGCGAGTCACTGGACGGCAAAACGATGCCACATCCACTCACCACCTGTCGCCAAGGGCGGGCTCGTCGGAGCATCCAGCTCTGGTCGATATTTAACTCTTAAGGCCTTTTCAGAATGTTGTGGCATTTTGACGCCGCGACAATGGGGAAAAGTAGTTGGAATTTGACGGCTGAAGCTTTGCTACTTCCATAGTTCGGAAATACTACTAGTCCGGTTAAGAACAATAACCTAAATGAGGATGCAGCGAGAATCGCTGGAACAAGCGTCTTGTATGACGAAAAGGGTCGCAGCGGCGGCATTGTGAAAAATACTGCCTGGACTCTGTCTACCGCCCGTGCCGAGGCAGCGGAAAATCATGCTTATGATAGTAAAAAAACCCCTGAACTACTTTCATTTCGCCTCGTGATGCTATAACTCCTACATCTAAAGGCTCAGAAGACACTTTTGAAGACGAATCAGACTAGGCACCTAACATTGCAGCTATTTCCCCTATTTGTCGCCACGTCAAAACGCTGCGGCGCTCTTAAAGGTCCTTTAAAAGCCCTTTCAGAGTGCGCAGCGTTTTGACGCGGCGGTAAATAGGTAGATGAAGTAGCTGGAATGTCAGGTGCTTAGTCCTACTCGTCTCGAAAAGTATCCATTGAGCCTTCATATGTAGGAATTATACCATCATAAAGCAAAACAAATGAAGTACTTCTGGTTTTTCGGTAACCATAGGTGCGATTTGGTGCTACCGCCGGAGAGGCGGCGGAAATGGTCCGAGTAGTGTTTTGTCACACTGCCGCCACTGCGACTTTTTCCATCATAAGCGTAGTTTGTTTCCGCGGTTATTGCTGAATTACGTGATTTAAGTTATTGTTCTTTTCCGTACATGCATTATTTCCAAACTATGGGAGTCAGCGAAGCTTCAGCCGTCAAATCCTAACCACTTTTCCTCTTTGCCGCGGAATCAAAACGCGGCACTCTGAAAAGGCCTTAAGCCTGTTTCGAAATGCCGCAGTGGCAAGCGGAAGTTCATAGCGGCAGGTCCGAGGCGCGGAAAGTTGCCGATAGATGCCGCTTTCAGGGTCCACTGTACTAACTTTTATATTTAAAACGAAAAATGTAACACCACAAACAACTGTACAAACATTGTTCGAAATATAAACCCCCACAAGGACACAAAATACTCTCCGATGCTCCTTGACGGCAGCACCGCAGCGAAAAATTCGCACTCATCGCATCCAGCACTACTCACCGTAGGCAGAGCGGAGGCAGTCGTCGACCATCAGTTAGCCTCTCCCTTAACTATCGTAACTGGGGGGGGGGGAGGGGGCGAAGGTTTATTCGTCAGCCGCAACCACTCACGTACACGAGATAAAATACCAGAAACTTACAGGGAAGTCCGTGTATCGGCAGGACGATAAATTGTTAATAGCAGCAGCCTTAATGATACGCCATTATCTGGACATTATTACGACAGAAACGAATTGTTGGATTAGACTGAGCGACCTCTCACTGGCAGACATTCGCAAAATAAATGCAATGGGTACCTTCGTCAAATCGACTCGAAACAAAACTAGAGCAACCGTTTCCTGTCTGAATATATGAAGAAATAACAACTTTCCCAACTTTGGAATCAAAGAGCCATGACGAATTCAAAGCTGACAACATGTAAAAACAAAGCCCGGATGAATAGAAGTAAGAATGCAGTAAGAATTGGTAAGCGAGTACACTTTCAATAAGAAAACTTAGCGAACACTGAGCAAATGATGGATGTCTGGCCACTCCCATTCTTAAGAAGATTGAGCCACTTATGTGCATTACTAGTAGGATAAGATGCGAAGCCAAATAACAAGACACAAGCCGACCCGTGAGCCGCTTCGCGGCTCCTAATGCAGTGCGCAATTAGCTTTTGACGATCGGTTTTCTGAATCGGCCTTCGAACTATTCGCCAGTCTATATACATATCACCCCACCTTTGTGCGTTTAGAAGTTAGCGATTTTTTGATCGATTATCGATCGATGGGCCAACATCAAGTGTTTTTTCTGAATCAGGGTCTCTATGAGCTGTCGATCAATTTACACATTG
>KN549209.1:510178-524600 GCA_000797555.1 Oesophagostomum dentatum | reverse complement strand
GGCCCCATCTCTGAGTGTAGATAGTAGGGAAAGCAACAGACCACCTAACGGCCGGAGGTGGGCCATTAGGTGGTCTGTTGCAAAAATTTCGACCCCTCTTGGGTCGCATCGCAGGCTGAGCCACGGGAACGACTTAGTACAGGATGGAGTCATGATCATATCACGTGAGACCGAAACCCTAGCGAGAAAAAACTTTAGAAGCATTTTGGATTGCTGTTAAAAATCCTAAAATGAACAGGAAAGAGGAGTACATTGTTATCACCAACGAACTTGCCCCTATCAATTCCTTTGGGGTTCTCGAGCTTAGATCAGGTCACTATGCTGCTATAAAAGCTTCTAGGTGCCCACCGCAGCCATTAGGTGGTTTGATGCTCTTCCTACTATCGTCGATTTCCCCAGCTTCGCAATTACTGCGATCACGTACCGTATTGTTTTTGCACGCCATTTCCGTGTGCCTGACGTCACTTCCTCTGCATCTGTGACGTACTTGTGACAATTTGGAATGGTTTTTGAAACGAAACCAATTGCGATATCGGGGAAATCGACGATATCTCCAATCAGAGGTGAGCCCTCGTGAGTCTGTGATTCTGTAAAGTCTTTCGTGTTTACTAGGTGAATGAAACCTATTTTGTAGCATGACGAGGCGTTTTAGAGGATAATCACTTATGACTTTAGAATCCCAGGCTCTGACGAAGGTGAAAAAGCGCCGAAATGTTGGCCAAATAAACTGCTATATACCGGCTCCGTGCAATAAAACAGCCTAACGTCACTATCACTGTTTTGGACGAGTGATCAAAGTACGCAGCACCTCGATATCTCCATCTCTGAATCGACTCCAATTGGTCGTGATGTTTCTGTTAGAAGTGGACAGAGCATAGGATTAGCGAAGGAGTGGACAGTAACTGGCAGCTGATCAGGCGAGCGGCAGCAACTGCGGCTTGCAACCAGCGGTGGCTCGGGTATCTTATTGCCGCCCCCTTATACACCGTCTTGGTCGGCGGCTTAAACCACAACTTCGCTATGTATTCACATGTATATTCCTTTTTCCTGTTTCTCATCCGCACATTTTGACCTGCTTTGTTGTTCTTCTCTATTGTATGCCACGGTTTAGCATGATATCTTGCATGTATCCCACAGCTTATGGTCGCGACCCTCGACACATTACCTCCCAGTTGAGTTCAATCTTGTGGCTTCCCTAGTTCCTTTGCTAGCCCATATTCCTAAGCCAAACTTGGCTGCGCAGCACGAGCTCTGAAACGAAGCAGTAAAACACGCAGCCTTGTCTTACTTCCTACCTACAACCAACAATAAAGCTTTTTTTCTTGGGTTCAAAAAGTTTGCTGAAAGGGAGAATCTTTAAAACATTTCAACTTATTCCTGCATAGCGCACATCAGAAAAAAAGAACTTTTTTAGATTGTGGTATCTAACGAGCAAAATTGGCCGCAGTCTCGTCATTTGGGTTGCTCAGCCCTGCATAAATTGCGGAAGAATCAGAAGCTTTCGATGACTATGCTTATTTCACCCGCTTGTGTAGAGACGGAGAGAACCGATTTTTGAGTCTCATCTAAATGATTGCATCAATCGCTTATGTAACTTAGTATGAACAAGCGCCAATTCAAGAATCTTCACCTGTCCGATTTTTCTTCCTTCCATCTAGTACACGCTATCCATGGTCTTTCTGCTCTTTCGACTTTTCTTCTAAGTAGAACTTATCCACTGTGTGTGACTTTGGTCATTTTTGATGGATAAACTCCAACACTGCAGTGTGGTAACATTTTAAAGTATAGCTTCTGCAAGATCATTGCTCATCTCATTTTAGCTAAGATATCTCGTTCTTTCCGGCGAATTTCGATGGAGCGCCTGAGAAGCTGCGCATTTTTTTCTGAGGAAAGATTTACCTATCAACCAATCAGCTTCGCTCGGGGTAAGAAAACTGCTTCTATCTATGCGAGTGCTCTTGAGTTACTAGGATCTGTTTGATTAGTAGATGCCTTTCGCTTATTTTGAGAATGATGACGCTTTTGCGTAGACAATTTTGGAAAGATATCCTTATCCAGTAGGCATCTAAGGCAAGAGAGAGCTATTCACGATAGACTCTTCAGGATTACTTCTCAAAGCTTTACATATTGAAGATTCGTGATAAATGCCCGCAGTGCAGCTGCTTGCGGGGAAACACGAACAAAAATGAGTTGAACTGCTCAGCTTGTCTTTCAAAGTAATGTTTCGTAGTGCATTCGATTTTGAATTAGCTCACGATTAGAAGTGAGGGCGAACTGTCCAAGGTGGGTCCAAAGGATAGAAAATTCCTGCTCTTACCCCTCGTAAAGAATTATATATCAGGAAATGTTTCTATTTCATTCGTTTTCCACTTTTACGGTGCTGTTTCCGAGATCTCACTTCATCCGATTAGTTTGCTAGAGATATTTCCCTGGACGAAACATGGGAACGTAGATTTGTCCAGACCATGTCGGCATTTGTAGATGATCGTATGAATACGTGCGCATATGTAGATGCTTACATAGATCGAATCGGAGCCAATGTCTCATGGGACTGGCTCTATCATGGAATTTCCACTAAAACAGCATACATTCATGCTCTCATTATACCTTTTATATGTGGGTGTTTGGTATAAAGCACTCTCGTGAAAATATTGCCATTTCTGGTGATTTGAAAACCGCTTCATTGTCTTTGACAATCTAAACCCTGGAACCAAGCAATCAGTGAATGGAGTGTTCAGGCGAATTTTATACAGTCGAGTTATGCTCTGCATTGTGCACTTACACAAAAAAGGCGTCTCTAAATTAGCTGAAGTGCGAACTGATGGTCAGCCGTTACTATCAAAGGTTGGTCCTGAGTGGAATTTCGCTCCATGGCTGATGATTTCTGCCGCTGCACACCTTACAACACTGCACCGACCGGTCAACTCCACTATACGCTTGTGCAAACATCTTCAGCGCACCAGCCAAACCCAGTACAGTTCTTTAAAAGCAGCTTTGGGACAATCTTCGATTTCGTGACTTTGCTACACAATGAGAGATAACGTCTCCACGACAATACCTATATTAGTAAGTACTACAAGATAGATTTATCACATTTGGCAGGCCTACTTTTTTATATCCTGCGTAAGCAAAAATAGAGAAAAGGATTCTCTTTAGGCAGTGCACATTTTCCACCTTATATAAAAGCCCAAATACTGGAAGACATACAACGTCCGCTTTAAAGACGAATTGGAAATGCTAGACAAGAACACTAGGAATGAATTAAACGAGTATGATATGAAAACGGTTGTACTTTGACTCTCACAGATACTGCGATTTGAAAAATGTCAGCTTTTTTAGGAGACAAAAGGAAAACCTGGCAGATGGTATGTACTAGGCCAAAAATAATGCTATACATTTGTGTTGTGCATCTCCAGTAGAAAACTCTACTAGAAAGTTATAATACTCACATTTTCGCGATATTAGCTTCGGCTCGGCAATTTCCATAAAATAACACCACTTTTTTCGAATTTTCTAAGAGCTTCTGGGGCTACAGCACTTATCATTTTGAACGTATGCCTTGATTCCTGTCCTCGAACACATTCACATGCTCTTATTTTCAGTTCTTGCCGTCATGTTCTGCCCTATTTTTATTTCGCTACCATCATGTTTCTTTCAATTTGGTTCTGCGCTTACCTTATACTTTTTTGTGGCTGTTGCTTAGCATGTCAACCTCACGCATAACATAAGATACATAAGTATTCTCTGTATAAATAACCGCAAAACTTACAGAAGTCCCGACAGCTTTTATGCGGTTACGTGGCACTGCAATTTTCCAGTTTTTCAGCAAGCAAGGCTTTCAGCGCATGATATCTTGCGATATATTTTGCAGAACTCTAAGACTGCATCTTCGTGGTTTCTTTCTCTGCTGTTGATCAGCCAGCTCGGTGGGCAATAAAAGATCGGCTCCACAGAAGTGCGCCCTTCATTGTAGGTACAAGAACTAGTCTTTACTTGTATCCGAAATTTTCCTCTTGCGCAAGTCTTTGGCGCTTTCCTGGCTTATCTAGAGTTCATAGCTTAGGAACCCATATCACGGCTCTCATCCTGTATACATTATCGTTTCGCAGCCTCTTTTGCGCGCTTTGCCCCCATTTTCATGTCGCTGCTTCGCTTCCTCTTCGCCGTCGTGATCGCTTCGAATCGACTCGCGTTTCACTTTCCCAATCCGAATCCCTTGGCTCTCGCTTGTCTCGATAGGGATCTCTGCAATAACCTCTTCATTCTCGGCTAAACAGAACTTGCAGGGTAAAGACTCCTATGGAGCGCATATGCGTTTTTGTTGAGAGCAAAACGCACGATGTCTTCTACTGGCTGGGACTGAAAATAGCGGACTGGCCGAAGACATGGTTCACTATTTGGTGAGTGCAAGGCGACTGTTAAACGCACAAAGTTCCTCTGCATCATAATCTCTAGCGCTTCTCCTCACCTGAGCTACTCGAAGAACACTTGAGTAGACTTCGAGTGTCTGAAGTGTTTGGTGGTGTTTAAATGCATTTGCACCTCTACGTTCAATAATTCCAAGAAATACTAACTAAGATAGCCACAGAGTAACCATAGAATGCGAACGAAAACCGTTAGGCATGTTTGACAGTGCCTTCGCCAAATATTAATGGGACGCTATGCGAAACTACGGTATAGATCTGTCCCGCTGAAAATCCATTCGCTCTAATTGTAAGCTGGACTTCTGCATGCTAGTTGTTTTATCACAAGAATACTCGCAGTTTTATCAGTTGAGCCGTTCATTTTTGGTGTAGCTTTGCAGTTCTGTCACTGGACCTATCTGCAAGGGGAGTTTATATAAATGAACCCAAAATGCTTGCTGACATAGAAAAAGCAGTTTTTCTTTAAACAATACTGGTACTGCAGGGACTTGTTATAGAAGTCATGGGATATTTTCTTCTTAGGATTTAGGAGACTTCAGAAATGGGCGCACGTCAGTGCGGCACGTTGCAAAGCAGACAGTGAGGAATTCAGCTTTCTGCAACATTCGTCGCACGGATTACCGGACGTTTGTCACGGTCCGCAAGCTTGCTTACTGGGAGTAACTGAGGATGAACAGCGCTTTGACTAAGCCTCTTCATAAGAGAGGACCATTAGCCGATAAGCTACATACAAGGCGGCGGAAGAGATTTTTACGTAAGATTGTTTAAAGGGGCTTTTGGAAGGTTTCTATTTTGGGAGTTCGTGACAAGGGTCCCTATACGGTCGCACAAATCCCAGACTACTGTAGCTGCGGATATCTACAATCTGATATTGCAGAAAGCCGAATTTCTCACTGCTTTGCGTCGTTCGTCAATGCATGTGCTTGTGTATGTAGCTCTTGCTTCTTTGAGAATGACCCCTGATAGCTATTCTAGCTACCTAGTTTCGAGCTCTTTAGTGCTAGTTGTAAGCCTGTTCGGCTATTTCAGAATAGCTCTGCAATAACATATCTTATTTCCTCACTTTTACAAGTCCGAACAACTAATTCGGCCACTATTAGGGAATCATAAAAGCCGAGATGCAGTCGTCTGAAGCTTTAGTCTTCCATACGATTATTTTTCCTCCACAATTACAAAAATGTTCAAATAAGGGAGTCTTCACTGTTTTGAGCACATGTGAAGCAGTCAAACCCGCTGAGAGTTCCTAGTTTCAGAATTTTAAAAGTATCAGTAAAGTTACCATGTACTATATAAAGTGTGGAAATATCACATGTTTGAGCAGTCACAAAATTATGAGTAAGTGGGGGAAATGGAGCTGAATCGTTGCTACAATTGTTGCCCTAGCACCATAAATATCTCTAAAATTGTCCTTGCACCACTAGCCTGCTGATCAGATTCTCCTTACTTAGAGCATTATGGAAATATCTAGCCAAAGAGCAATTTCAAAATTCTGATCTCGAAAGGCTAATTCTCGGATATCTCCGAAAAAAGGCTTATCAACACCCGCGAGCGTTGGAACTGCACATCATTGCGTCGGGATACATCTTCAGTTCTCGGGCTGGAGATGAGAGCCAATCGACTGGCTGAGTTGACGGCGTTTTAACAAGGAAGCACAAAGCTTATGATACTACAAGAGCCATTATGTCCACTTTGGTCGCCTTGGCGAACCTGTAGAATGCGAGCCATGGTGATATCACAAAGCCCATGCTGATTTTATAAGCTTTTCTCTCTAGATAGAGCAGATCTCAAAGATCGAAGTATTAAAATCCCTATTAAGGCAGAGATACCCTGCCATAACAGGTCAAAATCTCATACCGCTTTCCCCATATATTCTTCCTTTAAGTTCTTTCACCATTTTCCACAATTCGACTGCCGCCTTTGATACCTCATTCTGCCCTCATCAGTCACGATTAAAACGGTACTTTTTAGTTCTCCTGACTGTAGTCTTTTTGAAATTAGTGTCGGATAGCGATATTACTGATGTTCAAACTGATCGATCGTGTAAATTTCGAGAAAAAAAGAGAAAAGGAATTAGCGGTGGGCTGTGAGAACCACAGCTGAATTGCGAAAGACCGCAGCTAATGCACCAGAACTCTTTGATGTCCTTCCTTGTGACTTTTGCCCGATTCGTTCTTGATGAACACAGGTTGCATTTTGGCAGACTGTTCCCTGATAAACACCGCATTCGGTGGTTGTATTTATCTACACAGCCCTCTGTTGTGCTGTAGTTCACCTTCAGCCTTCAATTTTTACGTCATCTACGCTGATCGCATACTAAATGCTGGGAACACTACCATTGCAACGTTTTTGTCGTCGATGATGAGTTCGGAAGACCTGAAGAAGGCCCTTTGCGATTCCGTGGTGTTTCGAGGCGACCTCGTTGCCGCGCCACTCACCAACATCCTCCTCATAGCAGGAGGTTTTGAATGGGATGAGCGCGGAAAGTGGGAACATTTCCTTGCAGCGAATGCATCGCTGCCCCCTGCCGGGAGCGAGTCGCAAATCCTTACGTCTCGCGAACCAGAAATGACGTATACTCGAGATATCGCTAGCCAAATAAAACTTTTATGCTCACTAAAAGCTCTGATGCAGGCTTTGTTCCTCCTGATCGCCAACAATAAAAAACTGCTAACTCCTTCTCAAAAAGAATCTTCTGCTTTTATACTTTTGTGCATATACGCTGGGGTGTGATGGTGCGAGGGTGGTGCCCCCAATCCCCCCCCCCCCCCGAACGAAAAATTGCTGGCATCGCCACTGACACAAAAATTCTGGATTCCTCCGAGTAACCGCTGAATAGTGTGAAAATCATTTCTGGGCAGATGGCGTGAAAGACATCGATTAAATGCTTTCTGCATGAGTTAACTGTTTGGAGTTTCAGTATACCGCCATTTCCTTCCATAGTCCATCGATTGTCACTATTGATAGGCTCTAATTTAAAACGTCAGTGACGTCATCGTCAGCCCAGCGAGCGGCTGTCCACTTACCGATCCGATCCTGGAGCTAGCAAGGAACCGGTTCGTGAGACCCCACAGGCACGCGTACCGACGTAGCCGTTCTATGTAAAGTTTCCTCTTGGGTACCTTCCACTGCGACGGGGGGATTCTCAGCTGAAAATTTGTTCGTCGATAACGCAACGGAAGTAATGTGTGCTATTGTGGTCAGATTTGGGCGCAGACGTGTGCCTATATCGTTTTAGCTCAGCTATTATTATGAGGAGATCTAAGCCATCGCCTTGAAGTTTCTTATCGAGACAATACTTATGAATGAAGGCATGCAACCGCTATGTTGATCTTCCTTTTATCCTTACCCAACAATGGAAAAACGACCGATTAAAGATGTACTTCAGTCTTTTATGGCAGCATAGATTTTGGCGATTATTGGAAAGGATTAAAGTTGTATGCGCTTTCATCTTTTTCTTTCAAAGCATGCAACGGCTAATATTGGAGAAGTCTCGTTCAATTCCTTCAATTCCTACAGCTCCTCTTATAGTAGCATGAACAAGTGATGTGCACTTATCCGCTAAAAAATAGATTTTGAAGTTTTTTTTNGAAGAGAAGCTTCCGTGCTGATGTGGAAGCTTAAAGGCAGCACTCACTCTAAAAACGGATTTCGAGATTCAGTTAGTTTATGAACCCTCGATGGCTGAATAGCCAAAAGCCAAAGTGAGAGCGCCGGTAGACTGCTCGTTACGGAGAAAATGGCAGAAACGTCAGGTACTCGGTGGACTAGTTAAGAAGGAGGCGGAGACGAGTTGTCTTGTTACTTTATTTCCCACACTAGTTAAAGCACTACAGCCATCTATTATGAGTAGAGTTGTACAAGCTTTCCATGCCCTCGCAACTGAAGAGGTAGGCGGCTCCAAAAGAAAGAGCGCGACGGAATGGAAAACTCGCCCATGAAATCGCGGACGAGTCTTTTGGAGCGATTTTCTCGGTCAGGAATGATTTTTGAGCCGAGAAATTTGAACTCCAACCCTTTTTTGAGTTCATCTTCCAGAATCCTTCGAGAACTCAGGAAGCGTTCTGAGAGTGGGTGCTGCCTTTAAGGGAAAAGAGACCATAGAAGAATTAAGTGCTGAAGTGAGAACGAAATTCTTTCTCAGAAGATTATCCATGTAGAGAATAACCACATGGGCCAAAAATTAAACAAAGAAATGATTTGGGAGACTACAGCAATGCTTATTCAGAAACTTTGGTTCGTTTACAAAGTGAAGTCTGCCCTCATCTTTACTGCACTCAAGTGACTCCACTTCATCACCGCTGTGAGCAGTATTCCACGTTTTCCATTCACAAAATTGATCCTGCCCATGCCCTGCCCCCGACTGTGATTGAATAATTACGTCTCTGGATTCCTACCTTACCACTGTTACTTTTTTCAGTGGTTTAGTATGATTTCGAAACGTGGTGTCATGACTGTAAAACATAAAAAAGCAAGAAAAGGCGACGGTTAAGTGGTTGTGTTCGTAGATGGCTCATCCTGCCTGTTACTGTGCGAAGTTTCCCACCTAGTCACTCTGTAAGTGTAAGATGCTCGGAGCAATCAGTGCTAAGGAAGAAGTTAGGTCTACGAGGTAAGACTGTATAATAGGTTCGAATACTAGTTACAAGTGCTCTGACCACGTCATCTCTTCTTCTACAAGAAAACTTCTCTCTTGTCCAAATCCCGCTGAAAATGCAAGCATTTTGAGCATCGAAAGAAGTGTTGATGAACATGTCGCGGTTACTTTTCTGATGCTGTGGAAAACTCGGAAAAATTTTTCTGTTTGCTCATGTAGACACCATCATCCACTTCTTTGTCGATTCAAATCCTTTTTTTATAAAATAAAGTTATTAACACATTTGAGCTCAATATTTTCTTGTTTTTTTTAAATCTATTTAAGTAGTCGTGACGCCAGGTATTGAAACCACAGTAAATCGCTGAGAAAATAACAGTGATAGGTTAAAAACCTGGATCTGTAATTATCTAACCACAGCCGAGGACGGGGCGTGGGCGGTGTCAAGGTTGTGAATAGAAAACTTGGAATATTGTTGATAGCCGTGATGACGTGGTCTCACTTGAGTGCAGTCAGAATGAGGGTAGGCAGCACGTCACGAATAAGAAGATTTGAACAAAACTGAAATCGCGCAATTTCCACAAATCCCGAGAATCCAGCGAAATTCTTCCCATCCTGCAGCCGTCACTGTGTACCCAATAGAAACAGATGTATACTCCAATGTAGTCACGTCTCCACTCTGAGACAAACTTCTTGTATTTGCGCGAAGTCTTATTCCAGCTCCCCCTAGAAAGACAGAGGTGAGTGATTGTAATTTGCCACTGCGTATTCCACTGTGAGTACTCGCGCAGAAATCTGGAATATCAGAAAGCAGAGGAGTTCCGTAAAAGGCTTCACGAAGCAGTTCCATCCGTCTGAACATGGATGACTCCTGAATGAAAATGATGCAGTAATTACAGCGAGTGAGCACGAGGGAAATTTTCTCTTTCGGACCTCATGCAACTCCACGCTCTGCTTAAAGGCAGCACCCACCCTCAAGACGCTTCCTGAGTTCTCGATGGATTCTTCTGGAAGAGAAGCACAAAAAATGGTTGAGTTTCAAATCTCTCGACTCGACAGTCGTTTCTGACCAACAAAATCGCTCCAGAAGGCTGTCCACGATTTCGTCGAGTTTTCCACTTCGTCGCGCACCTTCCGGAATGCAAGGCTCGTACAAATGCACTTATACACAACGGTTATGGAGCTTTAATTAACTCTAACTTAACTCTAAGTTTCATAAGCTACCTGAATCTCGGAATCCCTTTTTAGGGTGCCGCCTTTAAATCTTCTTGCAGTTTCTCCGCATTTTCCATACACTGGATAACAAAAAATTGAAAATACAAATAGAAAAATACGAGACTGCATACATCTAGGGCACTTTTTGAAAGCCACTGAGAAACCTAAGGCTAGCTTTCTAAAGCCTGGCTTCCAGAGTTCGCAAAGGTCGGACTCGCTAATATCTGTTGATGAGCCCCAACGTTGCCGGTTTGAATTTCAAGCTGTGGGACAAATTTGGATCTAATTCTGGGGTAACTCCATCCCAGCAGTCATTAATCTGTTATATTTCTAGCCTAATGTGGGCACTGCTGATGGCCGGAGGTGCAATGCGCTTCAAGGAGGTAAACAACGTCCGAGATCACTTTAGGTGAGACCTTGTTGAGACATTCAGCTATTTTTACCTCGCTTTTACATTTCCTTATTAACTCTACTGCTAAGCATTTCTAAGCTTCTGTTGCCAGGCTTGCAGCCCCACAGCGTTTCAATGATTGAAAACTGGAGCAAATAAGCGCTAGTTATGCGACAAAAATTGAAACTCAAAGAAAAGTTTCGAAGTATCGATATAATTAAATAATATAATATCAACCCGCTGGAAAATTGTTAACAGTTATATGTGAATGTTCTCATACAAGAAATTATCTTTCAGTCCGAAACATCTTTCTAATTTCAGTGCTTCCGATTCCCCATCGCGGTATGAATTCGCTGTCGCGCGGGAATTCTTTCAGGAACTGGGCAGTCCTTTCCATGTCGTAGTTGCTCTAAAGGCTGCTGATGAAGGGAATATTCTTCGGCCGAAGTAAGCCAGTCCCATTGCTCTTGTGGTGGTTTCTGTGCTGCATAGTATGCATTGCAGATATATCGACAAGGCTATTGAAATCGAAGACTTTCTTCAGTACAAGCTAAAGGTTGAGCATGAAGGGCAGTTTTACTCCTATTCGGATTTCTGCGGGACGCAGTGCGAAACCAGTGATGCGGTAGGTGAAGAGAGATCTCTGGGTACTGCCCGGAGTAACGCAAGCCGTGCAACCGCTTTGGTAGTCTTTGAAAAAGCTCTTTTAGGTGAGCATTTTCCTCACGATGTACAGGGATCAGCAGCGCAAAGGAACCAACCACGTGAAGCTAACCTATCCGTCGATGGACGTGTTCGGTCACCGCGTCTACCTGGCGAACAACATCTTCCTAGTAAAGACCAACAACTTGTAAGTAGGAGATGCTAAGCACCACCGCATTTCTCTCAGCACAACAATCTACAGGTCGCAGATTGTTGAGGAATCTGGTTTAGTGGCCATTAATTTTCATGCGATCTACAACAACGAGAGTTCAGTTGCAATTATGAAGAAGTGGGAGAAGGTACTAATCCGGTTAATCTCGTGAACTAGTTGAGCGATCGAGAAATGAGAGCTGGGTACGTTGCAGGCGGTTTTTGACTACTCTCAGTCCACCATCAATGACCCGCTAATCCGTGTTTTCTGCACTAGTGAAGGTCTGGTTTCAGAGGAAGTGAGAAGAACAGGTAGCGCAGTTTCACGCTATTTAATCAGTCATGATCTGTATCCAAAGCGTTAAGGTATCTTGGCTATGCCGTTGATGGGAGTGACGTTTCTTATCCTCATGGTCTTCACGATCACCACAACGTTAAGGAAAGATCCGGTGAAGAGTAACCCACTGGAAGCCTTTCTTGGAGTAATCTGTCCCATTCTTTCGCTGGTTGCCTCATTTGGAAACCTGTTCTGGGTAAGTGCTACTTTAACACGGAACTTTCTTTCCATTGTTTTCCTAACCAAGGGAAGGGCAAGACTCATGTTTACTGTGTCCGACAACAATACTCGCATTTGTATCAAAACTACAAAACCGTAACTGTAAGGGAAGTCTTAGTGCGTGCTTGCACATAAAATACTGAGATTTCAACAGCAGTTCTACAAAACCAATACAGCTAATAAGTGCAAAAAATGTGCAAGAATCCACCGCGACGGATTTTCACCATCTTTTTTGCTGAAGTTGCTAGCGACGCTGTAAATCCTCAAGACCTACAGTGAACCTCTTACGTACCTTGGTGAAGGCTGTTTGGTCAGCTTCTATTCGTACAGACAGTGCGAAAAAAGAATGGCAGCTTGTAGGAAAACTAGTGCAAAAGAATGGGATTTCCATTTTTGCAGAAGACATTAGCCATGAAATAATATAAATCCTTTGAAACAGGGCATTGGAAGACGCAAAATTCACTTTTATCTCAAATACGAAAAAGAAGTATGCCTTCAACGGGCATATGTTGGGGCATTAGTTGCACCTGGGGCCGTATCCACGAAACTTTTGATGTCGGGAACTGCTTGGGTACGGGAACTACCCAGGCAATACCCGGGAAGTGAAGTTCACGGCCTAAATTTTGTACATCATTTTCAACGGGAACCTCGGGAAGTTACTGACATGCTCGAAAGTTAACGTGTTCATGTCTAGTGACGACGCTGAAAAAGCGCACGTGTCTATTAGGTTGGTGTAAATGAAACTTCCGCAAACGCTACCTCTGGTTTGACGACCCATAACTTCGCTCAGCATAAGCTATAAGAAATCTTATACATCCCCAGAATCGTCAAATCATGCTTAATACAGGTGAATTTAAAACTTTTAATAAAGTTCTAACCCTTGAGTTTTACAGCGGAAAATGTCCAAAAAGTATGTTTCGATAAGCTCCACTTTACGGAATTTTACCTATTCGTATGGTAGAAGTAATGTTGACCTGCAATCTAAAGGTCGAATAAGAGAGAATGCCCTGCAAAATACATAAGAATTATTTCAGTTGCCCAGCTTTTCTCCACAAAATTTTAGACCCTGAAAACCGAAAAGTGTGCTGAAAAAGTAGGGTGCTGGCATTCCTCAAAATCGTGAAATTTTCTAGTTTTCTGACTTTATAATTCTCACATGGTTTCTCAGGCAGCCACACCGTGCTTCATTTGCAGCTATGTGGTCTTCCCTAATTACTGACACAATCACGATCTTTCAGCTCCTACCATCACTTAGCAGTGACCATTAATAGGGGCTCGAAACAGAGCCCAGTTTCGAGACTTATACCTCCGCTCAGCTTGTTTAAGAAAATATGATTTCCATGAGGTTTGATAGCAAATATCTTGTTGAATAAAGTAACACCACCAGTGACTGTTTGCGCGGCTTTGCCTTTGAAATGGAATTTTTAAAACAAAAATAACCGAAAAACCCAGAATTTTGACGTACTTTGGAAAGTATGTATTAGGCCATAATAAGGACTATAGCAGTGCAGTTGCATTCCTTTCGTAGAAGAAAGAAGAGCTTTCGAATACTTGCTAGAACACTGTACGAATCGTTTTCACCGATTTTCTGTGCAATTTTAAATGCAACCACTGCAGTTGCGGAAGTTTCATTTGCACCAACCTAATAGAATAAATCGATTTTTGTCGTTGCGTTGTCCTTTCAGTCATCCATTCTCATCATTTTAACTTGAGAGTTACTTTTATTTTAAGTTGTAATCTACTCCGCATAGTTTTCGCAGATTAAGAGGTTCTGGCAACATTAATTGAGAATCAAGCAATTTTGACAACTATTGACCACATTAATGCGAACCTTTTGTGGATGGGTGTGAGTGCTACTGTTGCTAGGTTCTTCTACTAGGATTTTCTCGGGATTGAATGATGCTAACTATAACTGTTGACTAAAAAAAGAGATAGCTAAGAAAAAAACTACCTAATATAAGAACTAACTCAAAGCTGGTAGATTCTGGCTTCTGAAAATATTACGACCCAGACAGAATAGGAAAATGAGAAGGAGAAAAACTAGCGGGGCATAAGATATTTCGACTTCTTCAGCTGAAGTAAACGCTCGTCCAATATCTGCCTGCTTCATTCGCATTTAACGGTTCGAGTCCCGAGCAGTACGAAAGCTAAGAAGGGGAGGCTTACGGTTCATGTTGATCGTCTAGGCAATAGCGATTATAACTATCGTAGCCGGTTTTTCAGTTAGGATTTTCTTTATTTTTTAAAAAATACTAGGGGCCCCGTAAGCAGCTTGGCCTGGGCTATTCTTCTCCATATGTAAAACTGCGAAAAGTCGTACTTGCTATTTGTTATGAAGCTGTTCTCGAAAGTGATAATGGTTGAAATGTATTAAGACTGATATTCGTTGATTT
>KN549209.1:419824-431466 GCA_000797555.1 Oesophagostomum dentatum | reverse complement strand
AAATTGCGCTTTAGCGCGAAACTGTGCTCCAGCGCCGCTGGTGTTGCGAATTTTGCATTCTTCTGGAAAACTAGAAGTAGGGGGAGGGGAGGGGGGTCGAAAATTCCTCTTCCGGAAGGGGGGGGGTGGCCTTGGAGGGCCTTGCGTCGCATCGGTACGCTTGACCCTGTTCTAAGGTATGGTGCACGGGGTCCCCACCTTTTTTAGCTATGATTCATGAACCTTGGTCAGGTTAGCGCTCACGTCGTTGGCTATCAAACCAGCGAGCCAGCGAAGCGTAATCGCAAGGCTGCCCTGACCTGCGATTCATTCAGAGTTACGGCTTATGATCTTCTTCTGAGTGTGATTTCTTCAATAACTTATCGTACAGGCAAGCTATGGTTTAAAAAAACGTTGAGATAAAGGTGAAAAACCACTGCATTACTGTATTTGGAAAGATTTTTATTGGTAACCGTTCCTTCAACATTCAACACTTGATTTTGTCGGTTATCGGAATAATTTTATTCCATCTGCCAGGTGAACAAGTTTTCTACCACATCATCCAACTTTTCTTGTGCACTTTTAGCCATTATTTATGAAGAGAAGTTGATTGGAACGTATACAACCGCTTGTTCATTTCGCTCAACTCTTTTGGGATTTTCGAGGAATAAAATGTTCCTTTCAAACAAACTACGGATGATGTAAATGATAGTCATGGGGAAAGACCGCCTGTATTAGCTGGCACTGAAAACTCGAAAACCCTCATAAACTAAATATTTTTGTTTATTTCAACCAATCGGTAAAGGATCTCGTGGATGAATTTGGCAAGCGGAGCGATAGCGAAGAACCTCGCTCAATTCTTTGAAAACCGTTTTCATCAAAAATAATTTGCAAACCAGGAGGTAGCCGCACCTTCAGACGTTAGGCCAGAGCTAGCTACAACCAGCCGTGGTCCGCCGCTGACCCAACCGCGCAATAGTGAATCGCAATTAGCGCCTAACCTGGTCTCCAACCACCGCGTAGCCACAGGTTAGACGTTGGTGGATCGTACCCCTGTCTAGCAGTTATGCGATGCTTATCCACTTTCACTCCTTTGTTCGCTTCCCTTGTTATAGAACTTCCTTTAATTCTTTTGGTAGTGTTGCCTCTTCCAAAGTCATTTTGTCAAGGCTATAGTCGCAGTGATAATGGTCAGCATTACGTGAATACATGCATAGCTATCATCTAATCATAATTTGTTTTCAACAATCTATGTCATTATCTAATATGTAAAGGATACCAAACATGGACCACTCCTACATAAAACTTTTAAAAAATTGATGCGCGTTTTGATCAAATGTCGCTATGGTAACAGCTTTGTTACTGTAAAAGATCAGATATGTGTGTGATGCAACAATTCAGTATGATCAAAAAAGGGCTGATCCAAATTGATGATTAAAAAAGCGAGAGTCATCAATCGACTTGAAAGCACAGCCAGGATCGGGACCATTGAGAAGAGAAAGCGGAGGAACCTTGAACCACCTCCTCTTGCTTAATGCACCCAAGCCGGCCAACCTTACAATTCCGTCTATTGGTCTGTTGTACTGTTATGTTCCCCCAATATACTCGCCACTGCTGTGCTGCCACATTACGATGACTACATAAGTCTCGTGAATAGCTAGTTCTATGTCGCCGTCGCGCGAGTATAAGATATAAGAACAGCGGAGCAACAACCTCTACCCTTTAAAATCGCTAAGAAGTTGCTTGACAGCTCCAGTTCTGCTCCTCGCGGTTTTCTTGTTCATACATTTAGCGTCCTCTACGGTACAGTATAATGAAAATTTTGCATGGCCACCAGCGTCGTTTTGACACGTTTGATATCTTACAATTTAACGTCCTAGGCTCGGTAAAAGTTTTCCCAACCTTTGGCAGTGAGAGTTTTCCTATGCACAACGAGATGCCTACCAGTCTTTTGGATCATACTGCTCCATTAATGATAATTCCGGTGCAACTACAAAATGTTCAGTAGTTTTCGTCTTGCCCTCAGTAACATCGTCATCAGGGTGTGTCCGTTAGTATTCAAGGTTTCTCTCCAACTCCTCTGAGTGCACCATCTCTTAACCCCATAATTTCCTGCACAGGAACATCAGCTAGTTAGAAGGGAAGTCGCTTCGCTACCATTAGCAGCACTTCTAACTGAGCAAACTTTCTGAGGAGGTCTGGTCAAAACTGTGAAATAGTTCTTTTCATAACTTTCAGCAAAGATTCTCTTCAAAAGACGGAATTTATGAAACTACTCCTGTAGATCAGATAGTCTACTTGTGAGTAACACAAAAGCTGTGCGCATCTAGAACATGAGCTTCTTGCGGCAAAATGGAGCATCAGAACTTCGTGGACAAAACTGCTATCGTATAAGCGTGAGTTTCTAAGCATTCTTATATACAGGACAAGAAGTAAAACAGATAGAAGATCAAGGAGAAAAACGTAAACGATAATTTACTGCCGAACGAAACAACTAATGAAAGTAAGAAAGAATTTGTTACCTATCTGCTATCCAAACTTTTTCCAAAAAAGGCAAGTTGTGGTTGATGAGGAAGCATTCGCACCGATGCAGGAGCCCATCCATCTGCAAAGAAAAGCTTTTCTCACACATTTTCGTATTTTGCAAAGTGTGCGCTGGGCTGCCCTCCATCTTTACCAGGCGATCCTAGCGCAATAAGCGCTGTACTAATTGTAAGACAGGCTGAGAATAACGTCTGAAGCCTAAGTTTAGCCAACCACCGGAAGCAGAAGCTTATGTTTTGCTGTAAAACCTTGTTCATCTCTCGGAAGATAGCTGTCCTAATGCTTGCCTTTGATTCTAAAGCAGCAAGTATGAGAGGTATAGGTCCTAAATTTGCTTAATCAAGCACAATTTAGATAATTTTTGGAAGCTAACTGCGCTCCTATTGGAGAGAAAGCGCTCGAGCTTCACGGAATTAAAATGAATGGTCATTTATACTGATGCTGGTGAAAAAAAGTTTCGGCTTTTCAAAATTTTCTGGACGAAAGCGTTTAAGTACAGGAAAGGTGGTGAGCGAGGTAAGTGACACCTGCCTCCTTCCTGTGGCCTCACGTATTTATAATGGTACTTCCTAAGCTTGTAGGAATGAAACTGAATGTGATTACCACGCCTATCGAAGTGATGGATAGAGGAAAGAGCAGGGGTGAGGGAAACAAAGACCGTTCTTCACTTTATATCTCCGAATTTTTGGAATTTTCCTACATGTTAAAAAAATAGGTCCCGTGCTAAACAACGCCTACTGCTATTTTGGGATACCGGTGTTTGCTTCTAACGAAATTTGGAAAATATCACAACCAAGATATAATTTGACCTCGATTTTAATCTCAAACCTTTTAACCGTCGAGTAAAAAGTTCGGTCTGAACGAAGAAATACAGTCATCTGCCACACAGAACAAATTTTGTTGAATCAATCACTGCTAAGGGCGCTAATTCTAGATTCTCTCCGGAAGAGCTTAAAATTTGCTATGCTGATGCTACGGACACCCTTCAGCGTGAAAAATACCGTCCTCCCAAAAGGATTCGAAAGCCCAAATTTCGAGACAATGTCTGAGAAGCCATAACGGTCGTCATTCACGCAAGAAGATCTAAAATAGCCTTACCTGGTAATCATAAGCGAGAGGGAGCAAAATGTGCACGGACTGATCGTCCACCGATTTGTAGGTGGGATGGATGCACTCCAGCATTTCCACTACGTGGTCATACTGCACATTTGCCAGGATGAGCTCACGATCAGGACACTCGACACACCAAGCTCTAAAACAGGCTTGTTAATTGGCATACTAGAGCAGCCGTTAAAGAAAACGAACAGCTCATGAAGCAGCGAATCTGATGTAGCCACGAGATAGATAGGAAAGTAAAGGCATTCTGGAACTTCCTCTCATTCAGAAGTCCCATTGTCTACTGAAGTCGCATGATTTGCAGTGTGGACGGAGGCGAATGCAGATTTTTTTTTGCAGAAACTCTAGATGCTCTGAAGAGCTTCTGGTGTCGTGTCGGTCTTGTTTTTCTTGCGTTGACTTATTCTGCCAACAATCAAATGTTTTAGCCTTTGCCGGAAGATTTTTTCTGGGAAACCCACTTATCTCGAAATTTTATCCCAATAACTCCATTCATTAGCCTTTGCATCCGCATATTCTTAACAATATTCCTCATTCAAAAGCTGAGCAAATTATCTAAGTTAGCCGTGCCACAGAACAAGACAATATCACGACGTTCTAAATCCACTGCAATATCTAAAATCTACTTGCGCAAAAAATGAAAATATCTACGATGCCATTAAATCCTTACTTCTTGACTGGTTAATTGCTTATCCTTCTTCTCTTGTTCCACTCATATATGTACTTCTTTTTCTAAGAAGTTTCTCTAGCTAAACTTTTAGGGCCTCATCCACCAGCAGCGGTAAAATCGCAAAATTTAACAGTTCTACATGATAATCCGCACAAGAAAACAATATACACTGCTCGTCAGAATTTTACAGCTACTCAGATTTTTCAGTTCTCTCAAAAGCTATAAGCGCTCTGCAGAAGACCTCTTGGTGATAGAGTGAACATAGATAGAACATAAATATAATAACAAACAACTGATGTGTTAAATGACCACTCTTTTCGAAAATTCAATCTTCCTAGAAAAGAGCAATTGCCAGCTGGTCAAAATTTTACACCGTCGGATAATAATAGATTAAACGATCTTTTGACCGTCGTTTTTTCTTATCGCATCTGGTCGGGATCAGATCGATAAAGGAAAAAAAACTTCACGACTACGAAAAAGGCTTAATTGATAGCTTGAAAGGCCGTGGTTGGAGGAATCGAAGCATTGCGAGGAAAATCGATCGCTCTTATTAAGTAATGGACTCTTATGAGTGCATATGGATCTAAGAGGCACATCGAAAGGAAAAGAGTACGAAACAGAGAGAAAGACGAGCAATTGAACGTGCTGCATCGAGTTCAACATCATCCCTTACTCAGCTGAAGGCGTATCTCAGCCTGATTGTTTCTTCAAAAACAGTCAGGCGCACCAGAGAGAAAGGTACACATATTGTTCAACGACGTTTGCGAACAGCTCCTTCATTTAGAGTTGCACATCCAAGAAATCGACTTGATTTTGCTCGCCAAAATACTGGTACGGACTGGTCAAAAGTGGACAAATCTCAGGTTGCAATTTTTGTAGTTTTATCAAATTCAGATTGTGTGATCGGAAGAAAGAAAGTCCAACTATGACGGACCGCGTTTTTCTAGGAAAACTGAATTTTCAGAAAAAAAGGTGTCATTCAACCGTTTGAGTTCCGCAGGTACATACATGTACCAGTATTTTTTCTTTCTTGAAACAAATGATCCACAGAAGCTTTTATGCAATCGATAGTTCCCTAGGAGTACGACGTGGCACGAATTTCACTGATTCGAAACGCTTCAAGAGAAATATAATGCGCCAAAATTCTGATTTTTTGACTTTCTGTAGACTTTTTACTACACTTTAAAATACAGAGTCGGAATAGTCAGAATATGATGTTTATACTCTCACGATGAAGTTACCAGTGGAATGTGCCAAAAATATGACCTAAACATTTTTTAAAAATTCGTCGACTTGCAGCTGATGTTCCCTCCGATTATTCAGCAATGCATGGTATTTTACGAAGTTTCTGTATATGCTCTTATAATTCACTTCTACTGTAAAAAGTTTCATATAATGTCGAGTTAAAGACTACGCAGCTTCAGCGTGAGGTGTTCTTTCATTTCACAAATTTTGAACCTCGTTTTTCGATCTCAGTATGGCATTCTGCGCTATGTCGCGAAAATTTTTGAAACAAAAAAACATAGAAATCCTTGTCCAAAAAATCTGCCACGACAGTTGTAATTCTTATGAGCTGAATTATTCATATGACTCATAGTCCGCTTCCTCCAAGCCTTCGCACGACTCGGAGCTCAAAGGGTTGATATATCAGCTTTTGTTGTTATATTTATGCTCTATCTACGTCCACTCCATTACTAAGAGATCTTCTGCAGAGCGCGTACAGTTTTTGACAAAACTAAGAAACCTAAGTGGCTGTAAAATTCTGACCAGCAGTGTATGTATTAGGCTGAGCGGAAAGTCTTGTTGCGAGCAAACTAAATAACTTTAGAATCAGTGAAGCTTATGGCTCCAGATATTCGATGCTGGTGGGCAACGCATTAAGCTTTCTATAGGTTATCTCGCTCATTAGATTTCTCCATTAGCAAGCATTTTACGATCGAAAAAGACGCAAGTGTCAAATTTTCATGCCTGCACTTTGCGTAATTTTTTCTCTATCCATGTAATCCTCAACAAGGAACAAAATAAGTACTTGACAGGGCAACGTCTTGAGAATACGGTGGATCACAAGATAGTTTCCAGTGTAGCTTCTTTCAAAAAGTTCGTACAGAGTCTTTTTGGTAACATCGCGCGCACACCCACTGAAAAATTATATTTTTTCCTCCAACACTTACAATGATGTAACTTAGGATGGAAATATTGCCATCACGTTCCGCAAACCTTTACCGCTACATTGTACCACATTTCCACTGCTCCCACTTCTCTGCAGTAGAACCGGTTTATTTGATAAAAGAAAACCCTTCCCTAGTGTCGGTTAAAGGCAGCAACCACTCTAAAAACGGATTTGGAGATTCAAGTTGTTTATGAAACCTCGATGGCTGATTAGCCAAAAGCCAAAGTAAGGGTATTGGTAAACTGCTCGCTGGGGAGAAAACGCCCGAAACATCGGGTACTCGGTGGACTAGTTACGAAGGACACGGGGACGAGTTGTCGTGCCACCTTATTTTCCACGCAAGTTAGAGCGCTACAACCACTCGGTATGAGTAGACTTGTGCAAGCTTTCTATGTCCTCGCAGTTGAAGCGATAGGCGACTCCAACAAAAAGAGCGTGACGAAATGGAAAACTCGTCCACTAAACCGTGAACGAGTCTTCTGGAGCGAATTTCTCGGTTAGAAATAAGTTCTGAGCCGAGAAATTTGAACCTTAACCCACTTTTGAGTTGTCTTTCGTAATAGATCGAAAAACCAGAAGACGTTATGAGAGCGGATGCTGCCTTTAATTCAAAATTTTCGTGCAGCTCTTATAACGAAGCTGATCCGGAGTGTCATTGTTCTCCCATACATTGCCGGAGTCTGGTAATGACCTGGTTGGGGAGTGTCGTAGCACTTTAATTTTTGAACAAGTTCATAGAGGTAGACGTCTGTGCTAATGTTGTTGGCGCTGAACAGTCACATGAAGCACAAATCCCTCCAGTTTTCTTGATGGCTGCCAGGAAGCCCAGACTTTGTGATCATTTCAAAGCTAGTGGATGCCTCTATCGGGGAACTACGGCTTGCTTCTTATTTTGTTAATCTGGCAGTGCAGTGATTTCAGATCCAAGAACAAAGGTTGTTCAGAACATGAGCTCATAGTTTTTTTTGTCAGCAGAAGAATGATCCAAACTCTAAATATAGTCATGTCTGCAGGTAATCGACTTTATGCATGTTGTATACATTACCGAGATTCGACCAAAAATTCGACAGATACTGAAAAAATTAAATTTTAGGCATTTTGACACTTCTTTTTAAGATCAAATACTTCTGGACCTATGCAAGCTTTAATGGAGTGAAGTCAACTATCCTATAGCTAAAGTCCAACGCCCGTTCCAATCCCTCCAAAAAGCTCAACTTTAAAGTTCAACTTGAGATGAGCTTTGTGGACGAGTTTTCTGCAAAAGTTCAGCTCGAGATGAGCTCATCGATTTTGGCTCATCTGCAAAATTAAAGTTCGGAACATCCACTAGGGATTGTGGAAGAATCTATCAGATGTCAAAAGCGTAATAACTGGAAAGAAATGCCCCTATACTCAACAGATACCCTCGATAATGAAGAAATCAAAGGAAAGAACAGCGGTCAGTAGTTTGCTTCACAAAACACGCACGCATTTCCCGAGAACTTGTGAAAGAACTGACAAACTATGAATACAGGTCGACTTCTTGAAGAAATAATTCAAAAAAGTAAAGTAAACAGAGGCAACAAAAAGAAACCCTCCAAAACCTTCCCCATTTTGAAAGCTCGTCCAGATTCGGCGTCATTTTCTTTACGCCTAAATGATATAAAGCTCAACTTTTGTTCCTAACGGCAAATTACAGCATCTTCAGCTCGTCTTTTGAAATAGCGTGGGATATGAGGAGGAGACATAAAAGTTGCCAGAGAATGACTTTTATGCCTCTCCTCATCTCCCCCACTATTTCTCTCTGTTTTACAAGTTCAACTCGAGACGAGCTGCAGCTCAGCTCAAGTTGAACTTTTATCACTGATAGCGCTCCGCTCCTCTTCCAACGTGATACCACGTTGGCATCCCTTACCGTAGGAGAGGAGTTCAACTTCATCCAACGCATCGATATAGCGCACCGATCTGTCAGAGGAGCTGAGCTCCTCTTTTCGAGGGATTGGTACGGGCGCAAGACTTCCGATTACCGCTGAGAATGGTCCGTATCTGCTGTAAATCTTCTGTTCCATGCTCGCGAACTGATTGTGACAAGGCTTTCGCTCAACCTAATACTTGTTTATTCTTTATGCATTTCACGCAGTATCGAAAGTTAGCAGTAAGCCTCCGCTCACTCTGCTTTCATTTTTCACGGCGACTTCGTCTTGGTACATTATGTTTTGCACATTGCGCGTGAGTTAACCACCACGCCCACTCTTAATAACAGCAGGATCGGAATTTTAGTCATAAAAGTCTTGTGTTTTGATCTCAAGTGCTTATTTAGGGTGCGAACATATTTTTGGGAGGAGCCCCACTCGCCGCATCAGCATCGTTCGCCGCGCGGCGAATGGACCCCACCCACAGGTATGATTCGCCCCACCCCTTCGTCGCGCGGCGAACGAGGTTTGAAGGTGCGGCGAAGGGGCCCCTAAGGCTGCGGTTTAGTCGCCTTAATTAAAGGTATAACCGAGCGTTAACGCAGCAGAACCACAAATCTTCAATGAGAAAACTTTCCTTATTTCCTCGTACTGCGGTAGCGACTCCACCTCAAGAGGCGCCAAGGTAGGGGTGGGGGTCCTGGCTAGAATTCTGCGTCTCTCCGCAGGAGCCTGCCTAGGGAGGGTTCTCTAGTTCCCGTCGCCCCGCCTACTTGGGCGCCTCTTGAGCACCCTCCCTGCAGCTTTATGAAAATAAAAATTCCTTCCGATCTATCTACGCAATATTCTGTATCTGCACTCCATCCGCTGTGCAACTGGTATAATCGCTTTCAAAAACAGACTAAAATTTAGACTCTTTTCGTTTGCGCCACCATTGCAAGAGCTGGCTAAAGCACGGGTGAAAGCACTGCATAATAGAACAGCCCAGACGAAAGTGCTCGAAAAGAGGCAGAGCTCCCTTGAAAATGCCTAAATATTTTTGAGAAGCACCATAACATGCGCCACATCGTTTCTATCAATTGTGCAAGAACCTCGACAAAAATTGTGCACGACAACGCCATCAGTTTCTCAAGAGAATACGTTAAGAAGGAAGAAGTCCTCAAAATGATATCTGAATGTACCTGAGCACCGGAGACCACACCGAAATGTAGTGTTCATCAACGTAGAGTCGCTTATTCTCTACCATCAACGGTCTCGTCCGTTGCCCATCCGGACGAGTGAAGTCAATCGATACATCGATTGAGGGACCCGATGGTCCCTCCACCGGTGTGCGGGGACGTTGCGTTGTAAACACGGCGAATCGATGACTATCAAATTGGTGGCCGTTTCTAAAACGAATTTATTACGTTAAGAGTTCGTAGATGAGCGAAACGACCTTAGGCGTTAATAGTCGAATACATAACAGAGACTAAGAGTGCAGCAAATGACTACAAAGAAGACAGCCAGAATTGTAGAAACGCTCTCGTACATGAGAGGAATAAGAAGCGATCCTACCTAGGAAAATCGTTTCACAAACGTTCAAAAATCATGTGATTTGCCTAGCTCTCAGCTCGTAATCCCGCCAAGCAGCAATAAATGTTGGAAGTCCTTCCTTCTGACTTTCTTAATGTCTGTGTCTTCTTCCTATGTCAGTTTGATCGGAGAGTTTTTGGGAAGTTTTCCTCCCCAAAAACTGTAACCTTGATTACTAGCGCGAACTGGCAGCATGGATGTGGAAATGCAGTGTTTACATGTAGCAATATTCGGAGCAAAAGAAGATAAAATTCCGGAGAAGTGCCAATTTTTAAACAGTCTTACGTAAAAACCCGTCTTTTTATAAACATTCTACTGATGCGAAAAAATTAGAAGTCGGAGATAAATATGTTTTTCTTCTTGGATCACTACAAAGAGGAGAAATACCCAAGGAATTGAAGAGGTTCATCTAAAAAAAACAATCGCTTGCGTTTTTGTCAAAAATTTATTAAAGCATTGGACTTGCGGCTAATGTGAGGTTGTCTGACCTAATCGTAATCTGTAAATTAGTCCCTTCCACTGCGCCATGATTTTCGCACTTACCCCACGGAAAGCTTTTTCGTTAAAAGTCTTTTTTTACCATTTTAGATCACTGAACTACAGTTGCTTCTGCTATGCGGTTATGCCACTGATGGGAACTTTACATATCACGTAAAAGATAAACAATTTAAGAGTATCCATACACTGGAGAAACTGAGCTTTTTAAAGTGGAAATATTCGAAATCTTAGAGGGCAGAATACAACGGTCGCAACGTGAAGAGAGATTCTCTTCACATAAGTATTCGCTGAGTTCAGTTAGGGACAGAGATCTTTGAATAAACACTGAAGGCCCAGATTTCTGCTCATGAGACGCGATTGAGTGCAAAAATCGCCTAGTCTTTCCTTCCAACCGCGAATAAAGGAGAAAAAAACACTATTAAGCTGGCGCACAAATGGCTTAACATACCACATTAAAACACAAAAGCGGTTAACTTAGAATTTTTTGTTCACCTGAGAAAGACTCATAGCAGCTGGATAGAAATTCGAGCAACTGAGAAAGGAGTTATAGTGAGACTACTTAAACGGATCCGATAGTGTACGCATGTGAAGTCAAAAAGTGCGACCTATATTTGGATGATCCTCAGTCACGGAAGATACCTTTTGACTGTGACAGTGCACTACGACATATCGAGTTCATGCAAAGTCCGTGCAGAAGAACAGAGAAGGTTCCTACTCAAAAACTGTCAGTAAACAAAGAGTGAAGAAACATAAAATACCATTTGATAATGCTTCTATTAGGCAAAGACTGAGGCCCTCGTTCTTCTTTACCACAAGCATTCTTATAATAAATAAAAAACTACAGTTGGGGTACAATTGACAAAGCGCAAGATATTCCATTTCTATGGAGGCATATTTAGCGCAAAACTGGATGAATTTCTCCGCGCTACTGGACGATTTGGCAGTATTCGGATTTTGATCAAATTCTGAGCGTACATGTACGTACATGTGCAGGTATTCAAAAGCCACGTCTAAAAGTTTATTAAGCAGGCCTAATTTACACATAGAAACTTAAAGGCAGTGTACCACGAAATCTGAGTTTCTGCACATTTAGTACCAATCGACGCCTTTTGGTCCATTCTATCCACTGCAGAAGTTTCAAGAGAAAATTCCCAGTCGTTTTCGAGAAAAATTGCGGAACAGCGTCTTGTTTTAGAGCTGA